>PVJS01012529.1:8695-43786 GCA_004027185.1 Glis glis
CAAAAAAAAAAAAAAAAAAAAAAAAAAGAGTATCAAGGTCTTTAAAGACTGAGAGGAGCCCAGATGGCAGCACAGGCCTGTAATCCCAGTACTTGGGAGGCTGAGACAGGAGGATGGCAGGTTCGAGGACAGCCTCAGCAACATAGTGAGACTCTCAGCAACCTAGCAAAAAAATAAAAAGGGTTGGGGGTGTACCTTGGGGGTAAAATGCCCCTGGGTTCAATCCCCAGTAACTAACACACACACACACACACACACACACACACCACACACACACACACACACACACACACACACACACACACAGAGAGAGAGAGAGAGAGAGAGAGAGAGAGGATGAGTCTGTCCCAGACTAAAGGGATGTGAGACCCACGTGCAATGTGCAAGTCTAGACTGGATGCATCCTGGGCCAGAAAAGGATGTTAGCGGAACAGTTGGTGAACTAAATAAAGTTTGCTGATTAGGTAATAGTATTATGTCAATTTCAGTTTCCTGGTTTTGATCATTATAAGACAGGCATAGAAGATAATGTTTGAGGAAAATGAGTGAAGCGTACACAGAAATTCTTTACACCATTTTGCGACTTTTTAGGTCTAAAATTATTTCAAGCCTGATATGGTGGCATACATCTGTAATCCCAGTACTTGGGAAGCAGAGACAGGAGGATCGTAGGTTCGAGGCCAGCCTCGGCAATTTAGTGAGATTCTTAGTAATTTAGCGAGACCCGGTTTCAAAATAAAAAATAAAGACTGGGGGTGTAGCTCAGAGGTAGAATGCCCCAGGTTCAATTTCTGGTTCCAAAAAAGTAAAAATAATAATAATAGTTATTATTTCAAAAATGTTAGGCCTGGTGTGCTGGCACACACTTGTAATCCTAGTACTTGGGAGGCTGAGACAGAGGATCCCAGGTTCGAGGACAGCCTGAGCTACTTAGTGAGGCCCCCCCCCCCGCAACTTAGCAAGACCCTGTTTCACAATAAAGAATAAAAAATAGGGCTGGGGGTGTGTAGCTCAGAAGAGGTAGAATCCCCCTGGGTTCAATCCCCAGTACCACCACAAAAAAAAAAAAAAACTTAAAAAAAGTCTCTATCCTCAACTATCATGAGTCCCAGCTTGAAACCCGTGGATGTAGTGGAAAGACGCTTGGGAATCATGCAAGCCTCAGTTATGCTCCTCGTTCTGGCTTGTACCTGCGAGAAACTGGAGCATCCCACCTCAGTTTTCTCATCTGTGAACTGGGCATAAGCACGCATGTGTCCTGGGATCGCTGGAGGGGTTGAAGAAGCCGTGGATGTGAATGGCTAAGCGTGGCGCCCGCGTTCCCAGGTGCTCAGGAAACAAATGCCCGCCTTCCTCAGCGGTTCAAGCACACAGGGAGATTTTCTAAACACTTTGGCTCCCGGCTCCCTTTTTGCCTTGAAGTAAGAGAATAAGTCTTCTCTTCTGGGCTGGTTCAGCCTGGCAGGGAGCCATCTCTGCACCCTGGCTTGGAAGCGGAGGAAAGGTGCGTCGCTGGAGAGGGGGCTCTGACCGGGGCTGAGATGGGGAAGTGGCCCTGGCAGGGGCAGGGAGCACTGTGGGGGCCCTGGGGGGAGCAGCCTGGCTGGGGAGCTTTCTCACAGGCTCTGCTTGGCAGGCCACTTCAAGTTACACCAACTTCAAACAAAAAGGGTTTTCAGACACAAAGGAAGGCTCAACCTGGCCGGTGCCAGGCCTGGCTTGGCATTCGAGTTCAGAAATCCAACTCCTGGAGCTTGCAGACAGGCCAGGCCACCCCCGGGAGCTCTCCTGCCCCCACTCCAGGAATGCCAAGAACCTGTGTCCTCGCAGCTCCTCCCGGCCTGCTCCAGTGCTGACCCCGGCCTATTCATTAGAGGTAAAGCGGAGCCAGCGCACCAGGGCGAGGAATCTGCCGGCAGCAGAGACTGGGCTGCAGGCCCGGGGTGGTGGGCCTTGCACCTGCCCTCCATTCTAGCCCTGGCCTGCTTGGAAGTATGTGGGTGTATGTGCTGGCAGTTTTCTTAATGGATTATTCCCCCCCAGCTTAGGTATAATTGACAAATAAAAATTACACCCATTTGCTGGATATGGTGGTATATGCCTTTAATTCCAGTTCTTGGGAGGCTGAGACAGGAGGATTACATGTTTGAGGCCAGCCTCGGCAACTTTGTGAGACTCTTAGCAACTCAATGAGACCCTGTTTCAAAATAAAAAAATAAAATAAAATAGGGCTGGGGATCTGGCTCAAAGGTAGGATGTCCGAGAGTTCAATCCCAGAACCCCAAAAGAAAAAGAAAAAACCCATTAACATACATTTACCATGTACAGCATGATGTTTTGAGAAACATTTACAGTTTGCTCTCCATATCTGTGGGCTCTGAATCTAAACATTCAAGCAACTCAGGATTGAAAATATTTTCTAAAATGTATTGAACGTGTCATTTTTTCTTGTCATTATTCCCTAAATTATACAATATAACAACTATTTACACAGCATTTACATTGTATTAGGTATTATAAGTCATCCAGAGAAAATTTAAAATATGTGGGAGGATGTGCATGTGTTCTATGCAAATACTGTGCCATTTTACATCAGGTACGTGACGTGAGCATCTACAGATTTTGGTACCCATAGGGGGTCCTGGAATCAGCCTCCTCAGGAACCACTGTATTTTATTTTATTTTATTTTATTTTATTTTATTTTATTTTATTTTATTTCATCCAACTTTATTGAGGTATAATTGACAAACAAAACTATCTAAATATACAACATGATAATATATAAATAAATGTGTATATATATATAAATGTATATATATATATATATATACATATATAGTACAGGGGCTTAAACCCAGGAGCATTCTGCTTTCAAGCTATCCTGCCCTCCCCCAGATTTTATTTTTTTATTTTCAAACAGGGTCTCACTAGGTTGTTGAGAGTCTTGCTACTTTATGAGGCTAGCCTCAAACCTAACGATCCTCCTAACTCAGCCTCCCAAGTACTGGGATTACAGGCACGCACCACTACGCCCGGTCTGTTGGCTGTTTTTGTAAATCACACGCATTTCTGTCTCATCTATGGCTGGGTCCCATACCAGAGCAGAGTTGAGTAGTTGCAACAGAGACCATGTGGTCCGCAAAGCCTAAAAATAGCTATTATCTGGCTGGTTGCAGAAAAAAAATTCCTTGACCCCTGTTCTAAGCTCTTCTCTGAAATCAGCCCTGTTTCTTCCAGTACCTGGGAACATGGAAGGGAATTAGCCCTTCCTCCTGCTGCTGTATGAGCTGCTGTATCAATCATTGGGTTTTGGGAGAGCAGTATGTAAAAGCCCAGGCTCCGAATTACTTCGTACCACCACGCCTGCTTGCCTTTCCAATATATAAATAACTCCAGTGGCAAAAGCCCAGGTCTTGTTTGGGCATTAGTGCTATTCCCTCCCTCCCTCCCTCCCTCCCTCCCTTCCTTTCTTTCTTCCTTCCTTCCTTCCTTTCCTTTCTTTTCTTTCTTTTTTTGTGGTACTGGGGATGGAACCCAAGGGTGTTCTACCTCTGAGCTATACCCTCTGAGCTATATTTTATTTTGAAACAGGGTTTCACTAAGTTGCAGAAGGCCTCACAAAGTTGCTGAGGCTGGCTGTAAACCTGCGATCCTCCTATCTCAGCCTCCCAAGTGCTGGGATTGCAAGCACACGCCCGGCTTAGCTCTAGACTTTCTGAAATGCTCAGCCCACCCCCAGCAGACTCATTCCCTGCCGGGCAGAGACCCATGCTCTTTGTGTCCTCAGGATGGAGCAGGGTGCTGGCCCAGCGCAGGTGCTTAGTACCTATGCAGTAGATGAGCACATCACTGCAGGGTATAAAAAAGGGAGAAACCTTCAGTGTTTTGCCCCTGGGAGCCTAGGTGGAGAGCCCTCACCAGAAATGAAAGAAATCTGTTAACCCCCAGGAAATGACTAGTTGTAGGAAGAACCAGCAAATGGCTCATGGGGCCAGTGGTTTCATGAGTGAAAAGCAGTTGGAGGGCTCATGAAGGTGGCCCATCTCGCCATGAATGCCGGTGCCCTCTCCACACCCAGGCAAAACTCTTCAGGTGTGCTGAGATGCCTCTCCCAGGGACCGGCTGGTCTCACAGTTGCTTGGCACGGATCCCTATCGGAAGTGCCTGACGTCTGTTTTTCAGGCCTGCGTAGGAAATGTGAACTGCCATGCAAAGTGAGAATCCAGGCCGCTGGGAACGAAGGGTGGACAGTGAGCAGGATTGTGTCTCCCAGAGAACCTAGTGACTAGGTTAGCATTTCCAGAAGGGGTTTTGTCTGGTTCTCAGGCTCACTTTAACAGCAACAGAACAGTTCTCTAGAATGAGGCACTGTGCAGAGCAGACCCCTGACAAGCTGAAGGTTACCTTCCACGGGCGCCAGGCATGTCCAGAGCATGACAGCCTCGCTGTGACACACCTGCCCAGGTTGCCTCTCAGGCGTGGGGGCGGAAACGGCTTCTACTTTCTCTTAGAACAAGGATGGAAGGGGGGGGCACGAGGGAAGGATTACCCCCCCATTTGTTCTATAATGGGGGATATTCATCTTGTTGGGGAGGGGAGTCTTTCATTAGAATGAAACCCCCCCCATGCAATATTTATCAAAAGATGCCTTAGGAGGCAGAAAGAAAGAGAGGAGAGAGAAATTTTGCAGAAGAGTCGGAGAGAGAGAATGCACGCTAGTATCTGCAGTGAGGGGGCAGTTTGGGCTTGGCGAGCGAGCAGGGAGCCCACGCCAAGCGGCTGGGAGTCCAGGGGCTGGGTCTCAGCCTGGGCCTCCCGTCCCAGTGCAGCCGTCCATCAGGGACACAAGCCTCCAGCCGAGCCGCACAACACGAGCTTTGGGATGCTAATGGCTCTTTAGGAATGCTAAATGGAGCATTTCTGTAGCAACAAAGGGGCAAAATAAGGGGAGAAAGGAATTTTAGTTTTGAGGTTTCCTTAGGGGAGGGCCAAAACAATGGTGGTTTAAATGGACAGTGTAAAAGTTTTATCTGCATTATGAAAAAGAGGAATGGCGCACATGCCGGCTTGGCAGCATCCTGGGCGGGTCCACTGGCTCCCGGGGAGGCGCGGGAGAGACTGGACCAGAATCTGCTGGGTTTCAGCCCCTCTGAAGAGCGACCAGTTGATGTAAGGACCCCCGGGTGGGCCCCGTCTGATCTGAGACACTCGTGCTCTTTTTTTTCTTTGTACTGGGGATTGAGCCCAGAGGCATTCTACCCCAGACCTACACACACACAGCCTCAGGCCTCCTTTTTGTTTTGAAATAGGTTGCTGAGAGTCTCACGAAGTTGCTGGAGCTGCCTTCTAACCTGCCATCTTCCTGTCTCAGCCGCCCAAGTGCTGGGATTACAGATGTGTACCACCATGCCCAACACTTATGCTCATTTTTGCTCATTCATTCATTCATTCATTCATTCATTCACTGACTCATCCATCCACTGAACAGAGAGTACTAGACACCAGCTTGGGCAAGCAGGGTCTCTGCTCTTGCGAAGGTCATGAAATTCTATGGAGAGGACAGATATTAAAGTAGGAAGTGGTGGGTGCTACTATCAGGCCACGATTGGAGGGCAGCATGAGGGCAGGCACCTGGGCAGCCTTGTCCCTGAGGCACCATTTGAGCTGAGACCTGAAGGAGGGGAAGGAGCCAACCCTGCAGAGACTGGAGATAAGACCATTCCAGGTCAAGAGAACAAATACTGAAGTCCAGAGGCAGGAAGGAGCTTGCCCTGTTTGAGGGACAGGGAAAAGGCCAGTGTGTGGGGAGGCAGAGAGGAGAGGAATGCAGGAGGGAGGGGTTGAGCTGTGGTTCCGAGGACTGTGGAAAGCCCCCGGGGGGCTTCAGGTAGGATGCTGGCCTGTCTGGTGCTGGTGGATAATGGGCACCAGCAGGGAGAAGCTGGGACGGGTCTCAGGCTGGACGATGTGATTTAGAGACCATGCTGCAGGTCTGATCCCAACGCAGAAGACTCTGATGCAGAGGTTGGCCAGCCGCGGGTGCAGGGAGCTGATGACGATGGGGCAGCTAGTCCCTTGCTTCGGGGTACTGTCCAGCAGGGCGAGGCCATGAACCCCATCACCCGGAACCTGCCTGTGGCCCCAGAGTGCAGTGCATGAGCACTTGACCCAGCCTGCCCAGGCTCTGCTCAGAGTGCAGACGCAGGGCCCCCGCCCCCGGGAGAGGTGGCAAAGGCAGGGGAAGCCGTGTATTAGTCAGCATTTTCACAGCTATAATCTAAAAGATCTGTCCATACCAATTAGAGGTAGGAAGATTTATTAGCTCACGGGTTTTGGAAAATGTGGGTTCAGTCCATGTGAGGCCAGGGACTGCGGATCTCAGGACATGGCTGTGGGGAGAGGAGACGGGGAGAGCAGAAGGGAACAGAGGCCAAGCAAGAGAAGAGGGCGGGAGAGCCATATATAGTCCCCAAGGCTGCAGCCCAGGGACCCACTTTCCATAGCCACACCCTACCAGCCCAGGCCACTGCCCAGATTAATCCACAATGGATTTATCCACTGCTGAGATTACAACCAAGCCCCGCTTCCAACATTGCCACCCCATTTCCACGAGGGCTGGGAGACACTCCAAATCTAAGCCATCACACTTGGGTAAGAACAGTTATTAAGCATTGGTGAAAAGACCCCCCCTTTTTTTCTTGGCACTGGGGATGGAACCCAGGAGTGATCTGTCTCCAAGCTACTACCCCCCCC
Source organism: Glis glis (assembly GCA_004027185.1). Classification (NCBI taxonomy): domain Eukaryota; kingdom Metazoa; phylum Chordata; class Mammalia; order Rodentia; family Gliridae; genus Glis; species Glis glis. Next base: position 15,450 of record PVJS01012529.1, read on the forward strand.
CCAGCTATTTATTTATTTATTTATTTACTTACTTATTTATTTATTTGTTTATGGTACTGGGGATTGGACTCAGAGGCATTCTACTTCTGAGCTACACTTGCAGCCCAATTTTTTTTTTTTTGTAGTACCGAGGATTGAACTCGGGCATTTTACCTCCGAGCTACACCCCCAGTCATATTTTTATTCTTTATTTGGAAACAGGGTCTCACTAAGTTGCGGAGGCCTTACTAAGTAGCTGAGGCTGGCCATGAACCTGCGATCCTCCTGTCTCAGCCTCCCAAGTACTGGGATTACAAGCATGCGCCACCACACCCGGCTTGCAGCCTGATTTTTTATTTTTATTTTGGAACAGGGTCTCATTAGGTTGATGAGTCTCACTACTTGCTGAGGTTGTCCTCAAACTTGCGATCCTCCTGTCTCAGCCTCCCAAGTACTGGGATTACAAGCATGTGCCACCACGCCCGGCTTAGTCAATTTTTATTTCGAAATAGGGTTTCACTAAGTTGCTGAGGGTCTTGCTAAACTGCTGAGGCTGGTCTTGAACCTGTAATCCTCCTGTTTTAGCCTCCCAAGTACTGGGATTACAGGCATGCGCCACCGCGCCCGCCTGAGAGAACCCTTTCACTGAAAGGGAAAGGAGAAGGGTATTCAGAGGGAACAGGCATCCCTGTCTGCCTTTCCTCAGGGTGCGTTAACACCCCAGCAATTGTTCTTATCAAACATCCCCCTGCCCTTCTGGACGGAGGAGTCCCAGAATGTGACTTTGATGTATGATCTTCATTTGGGCTCTACCAGTGTCAGTAGGGGACTAGGAAGAAATGAAATGATCCAGGTGTTGTTATATGGGGAGACCCAGAAGCACCTCTCTTCTCGAGCCCAGAGGGCTTGCTGAGGCTTGGATATGGTTTGTGGGTCCCCCCAAAGGTTGATGTGTTGGAGGATTGGTCCTCAGCATGGAGCATTGGGAGGCGGGGCCTTTAAGAGGCAGGGCCTAATGGGAGGTCCTTAGGTCATTTGGGGGTGTGCCCTTGGAAGCAATTTCAGACCCCAGCCTCTCTCTGACTTCCTGTTTTGAGATGTGATCACTTCCTCCTGCATGTGCCCTGCCATTGTGATGCCATCCCCATAGCTCCTTCACCAGAGGCCAAACCAATGGGGCCAACTGAGTTTGAACTTTGAACTTTCAGAACTGTGAGCTAAAGAAACCTCTTTTCTTTATAAAGTTAGCTCACCTCTGGGCTTTCATTATAGTAACACAAAACAGACGAATACAGGGTTATTAATGGGTAAGAGCCGAATCGGAGCACCCTGAGACATTCTCTGAGACCAGTGAGGACGTTTTGGCCCTTTTGTCACCAACTGGTGACACCAGGCAGGTGAGAAGTATAGAGGGTGGACGGGCGTGTGGGAGTACTGACTGCTGGAAGCTGTTGGAGGCTACTGCTGGGGTCCAGGAGAGGGGTGCTCTGGCCTGGGCTGGCAGCAGAGGGGGCAGGTGATCTTTTGAAAGAGTAACTTAGGGCATTTGAGGCTGGTCCAGTCCATAGATGAAGAGACCCAGAGGAACTAGAGATGAAGAGGATGCCTTCCATGATTTCTGGAAGCTCAGGCTTCTTGTCAGTTAAGCAGAGACCCCTCTGTGAATTTTTTTTGGGTGCTGGGGATTTAACCCAGGGGCATTCTACCTCTGAACTACACTCCCAGATCTTTTTATTTTTTTTATTTTGAAACAGGGTCTTGCTAAATTGCTGAGGGTCTCGTTAAGTTGCTGAGGCTGACCTGGAACCTGCGATCCTCCCGTCTCAGCCTCCCAAGTACTGGGATTACAGGCTTGCGCCACCACGCCTGACTCCCTCTGTGATATTATACAGGTCGACTTCCTGTCCCACCTGCTTTCCCAATGCTTTTTAGCCTCGGGATTCTTTTTATGTACAGAATCCTGTGTGGCAACTCAGTGGGGAAATCAGGTGAAAGTTCAGCAGCGCTGCTCTGGCTGAAAAAGGTGTTGTTGAAGGAGGGGACTGGAGTCTCTTTGTCCCCTTCCATGGGCTCTGTCATCCCTACCTTTCTCCCACTCCACCCCTAGCATGACCAAAAGACCCCTAAGGCTGGGGCCAATTTCTCCAGCCTAAGTTTTGACCCCACTGAATTGACTATGTAAACAGTAGGCAGTGGAAGTGTGTTGCCTGAAATAATTTTATCACTTAATCTGCAATTTTACATGTGACTGGTCGATTGCGTATAGCTCCTGTGACCCTTGAGTCTGCTCCCCAGGGATCACTGGGGTTGCCACTGTCTTGTTTGCGTTTTGCTCTTCCTGGTGATCTGCTTTCCAGGACGCTGCTGTGACCTGTTGGCCTCCTAGTGACCTCGTCGTCCTCTGTCTGATCCACACGCCTCTGATCCCTGTGCTCTTTGGTTTCTCAGGTATTTGCCATTCGGTTCTGCTTGGGCTGCCGTTTCTTCCTTGTTCTTATACTTCACCTGCCAGTCACTGTTTACTAAACATCTCCATTAAACCTTGGGGTGGGCGGCGATGCTGTTGACCCATGGTGAAGCTTCAGTGACCAGCCTCATGAGCAGATTTGAGAGAAAAGTTTCCGGGAAATGATACCTGGCTCCGAACCCAGGGCCTCACGCATGCTACGCAGTGCTCTACTGCTGAGCTGCAATCTCAGCCCGCTAAGGGCAACACATTTTATTTCATCTTAATCATTTTGAATAACAAACTTTTGGAAATGTCCTTTGTATCTGCCTTCTTATACAGAGCACCCCACATAATCCAGTTGAACCAGTTTTTTTATTTTTTTTTTTTGCAGTACTGGGGATTGAACCCAGGGGCGTTCTACCTCCGTGCTACACCCCTGGCCCTATTTTTTATACTTTATTTTGAAACCGGGTATCACAAAGTTGCGGAGGGCCTCACTAAGTAGAGAGAGAGAGAGAGAGAGAGGGAGAGAGAGAGAGAGAGAGAGAGAGAGCGAGCTGAGGCTGGCCGCGAACCCGGATCCTCCGGTCTCCGCCTCCCAAAGTACTGGGATTACAAGCGTGCGCCACCATACCCGGCTTTTCTTTATTTTTTTTTTGGTGCTAGGGATTGAACCCAGGGGTATTCTACCTCGGAGCTACCCCCCAGCCCTATTTTATTTTCTATTTTGAAACAGGGTCTTGCTAAGTTGCTGAGGCCGGCCTAAAATCTGCCATCCTTCTGTCTCAGTCTCCCAAGTATTGGGATGGCAGACATGCGCCACAACGCCTGGCTCAATCCAGCTTTTTCTTAATGATTCAGGTCATCCATGTGAACATTAATAATTGCATTATATTGGAAGTAGTGTATGGAAGCATGAGGGCTCTATGTTCTGGCTCTACATGGTCCCAGGTGGCCAAGTCTTAAGAGTTAACACTGTCTATCTGGGCATGGAGGCCCATACTTGTAATCCTAGTACTTGGGAAACTGAGACAGGAGGATCGCAGACTGGAGACCAGCCTCAACACCTTAGCAAGACGCTGCTTCAAAATAAATTAATATTAATAATGATAATAAATAGGTTTGAAGACAGATGTGGTGGTGTATGCTTGTAATCCCAGGATTTGGGAGACTAAGATAGGAGGATCACAGGTTTGAAGCCAGCCTCAGCAACTTAGAGAGGCTCTTAGCAACTCAGGGAAGACCCTGTTTCCAAATAAAAAATAAAATAGGGCTGGGGGCATAGCTTGGAGGTAGAATGTCCCTGGGCTCTATCCCCAGTACCAACACACACAAAAAAAGAGGAACTTATGCAGGTCCTCAAAAAAAAAAAAACAAAAACAAACAAAAAATGAAATATAGAACTGCCATATGACCCAACAATTCCACTCCTAGGCTTCTGTCCAAAGAATTGGAAACTGGTATGCGAACAAGTCCAAGAATGTTCCTAGCCCTGCCTTTCCCCATAGCTAAAAGGTGGAAATTCAAATGTCTATCAACAAATACATGGAAAAGCCAAGTGTAGTGTGTCCACCAATGAAATATAATTCGGCCATAAAAAGGAATGATGTTCCGACATGGACAAACCAGATAAACAGTCTGATGATGAACCACAAAAACATGACACCAAGTGAAAGAAGTCAGACACGAAAGGTCAAATATTAGATGATTGTATTCATGTGACTATCCGGGATCGGCAAGGCAGATTAGTGGTTGCCAGGGGCTGGGGAAGACGGGACCTGGGCGGTGATGGCTGAAGGGGTAGGGGGCTTCTCCAGGGGGTGGTGAGAATGTTTTGGACAGAGGTGATGTTTGTACAGCATTGTGAATGTACTAAATGCCACTGAATTGTATGCTTTCAGTGGTTTTGTATTTTGTAAATTTTATATCAGTGAAGAAAAAAAAAAAAGATTGCTACAGATGGGAAGACCTAAGAGGGCAAGTCGCACCCCTGGGGCCACATCTGGTAAGTGAGTGAGTGCATCTGTGAGCACTAGGGACCGAAGAGGGTCAGTGTGGCAGGATGACATCTGTCAGGGGAGAGTGGACACTACGCAAAGTGTGTTTGTGTGCGTGCTCTTTGTTTGTTTGTTTTTGTTTTGGTACTGGGGATTAAACCCAGGGGTATTTTACCTCTGGGGCATACCACGAGCCCTTTATATTTTTTATGTTGGAACAGGGTTTCACTAAGTTGCAGAGGGTCTCACTAAGTAGCTGAGGCTGGCTACAAACCTGTGATCCTCCTGTCTCAGCCTCCCAAGTAATGGGATTAAAGGTGTGCACCACCACACCCAGCACCCCCAGCTCTTTTGATTTCTTATTTTCAAACGTTGTCTCGCTAAGTAGTTGAGTGTCTCACTAAGTTGCTGAGGCTGTCTGTCCTCAAAGTTACAGTCCTCCTGTCTTAGCCTCTCAAGTACTGGGATGACAGGTGTGTGCCACCACACCCAGTTCGCGTGTGCAGATTTATACAAAATAGTAGCTATTTCAACGAGGGTAGGCTATATAAGGATAAAAGTACATAACCAAAGAAAACCAGCAGTCCAGGGTGGCCATGTTAACTGCCACTTGAGTGGTGCCCACCATGAGATTCAGGACATGCTCAGCAGACAGTTCAGGAAATCATAACGCTTTTGCAGAACACCAGGTTATTTATCTCTTTTGCCAGTAGCCAGCTAGCACTCAAGAGGGTCAGCAAGGAGCAGGCAGCAAAGGGTTAGGAAAAAAGTGTAATTTATTTATTTATTTTTTGCGGTACTGGGGATTGAACCCAGGGGCATTCTACCTCTGAGCTACATCCCCAGTCCTATTTTTTTAGTTCTTTATTTTGAAACTGGGTCTTAACTAAGTTGTGGAGGGCCTCACTAAGTAGCTGAGGCTGGCCGCAAACCTGCGATCCTCCTGTCTCAGCCTCCCAAGTACTGGGATTACAAGCGCCACCATGCCCGACTAAAAAGTGTAATTTTAAAAAGCATGAAGTTAGCTGGGCGTGGTGGCACACACTTGTAATCCCAGTACTTGGGAGGCTGAGACAGGAGGATCGCAGGTTGGGGGACAGCCTTAGCAATTTAGTGAGACTCTCAGCACCCTAGCAAGACCTGTTTCCAAACAAAAAATAAAAAAGGGCTGGGGGTGTAGCTTGGAGGTAGAATGCCCCTGGGTTTAATCGCCAGTACTACACACACACACACACACACACACACACACACACACACACAAAGCATGAAATCGAGAAAAATGACTCAGTGACTTCAGTTGAATCCCCTTAGTCTATTTGCTTTTACAGAGGGAGAAGCCCACCATGTTCTCTTGGAGTGGTGAAGCACCCTGGCTTAGTTAGCGGAGCCCACAGTTCCCGGGGAGGCAGAGCAGGTGGAAGAGGTAGGGGCGGGCTCAGACCCAAGTACCTTTCCTAAGCGTAGAGGACTTGCATGGCAGGTACCTGATTCTAGATGCGTGGGTGGAACAAATAGCCCCAAAGGAGGGTGGAACTGGTCTTAACAGGGAACGGCCAGCTACTGAGTCCCTCTGGCGAGAATGTTGGTTTCCAGTGGGGAATGGAGCAGAGGTGGTGTGGGCAGCATGGCGTGCAGACGGGGGCCTGTGAGATGTGTTCAGGCAAGGGGTTGTTACATTTTGGCATGCATCAGAGGGACAGGTGGCTGGGTCCCTCTCTAGAGATTCGTGGGCCAGGGGTGGAACCCCAGAATTTGCATGTCTCACAGGCTCCCAGTTGCTGCTCATGCTGCTGGTCTGGGAATCACACTTTGAGAGTCACTGATGGTCCATGGCGGTCCAGGCCTGGTTCATAGGATGCACATGGTAGCCATGGGACAGGGCTCTGGGAGCAGTAACTCAGAAGTCTGGGGGCTTTGTTCCTGAATCAATCTTGTATCTTCGTAGTTTTTTAGTTGCCGATGCTCAGACCGCTAACAAAAAATCTTGAAGGATATTATATTTTGAAGACCCCAGACTTTATTGGAATTAAGTTGTCCCCACTCCAAATTAGAGTCCGTGGCTTAACAAAAGGTTTTTAGTGCTCCTTCCAGGGCTGGATAAGCCATCTAAAAAAATATTTCTGTGCATAACCCAACATGTTGGGATTTCCAGGATGCTTTAATGAAGTATAGGGATACAGAGCGGAACGTTTGAACTTAAACCCCTACTGGAAATTTCAGCTGTGTGATGATTGAAGCAAAATGTTTCTCAGGCTTTTTGAGATAGTTTTTCTGAGATTACTGTCCAATATTCTGATACAGAAATAAGGCTTTTCCAGGTGTGCATTTAACACTTGCCTCTTTGTAGCCCGAGGAACCCTCAGCCAAGGGAAAAAAGCCCTCCTACCCTTGCTTCGAAAGGTTTTGAAATGCTAATTCGCAGCCTTGAAATATTCTAACAGCCTGGAATGTTATTCAGGGCAATCAGGCACCTTGATTATTACCGAAGTGTGAAAGGTAAATTGCTGCTACCCAAGAAGTCACCGGCTTTTCAACAGAAAGCTCAGAAAAATAGCACAGAAAGTGATGTTCAGGGATTACATTTCATGGGTTGTGTGATGGGGCGATCTGACACCCGTGTGTCTGGAAGAGTGACGACGTCAACTTGTAGTGGAAATCTAGCCGCATTCATCAGCTTGCCCCCACGGAAAAAAGAAATGCAGGGTTATTAGTTTTTTTAGAATTTGTTATGTGCTTATCTAAAACTTGAACGCACGTCTTCTTGAACTGCTTTCCCATTTTCCACTGAGAAATCCTACCCTAGAGACTATCAATACCTTTCTTTTTTTTTGAGGGAAAGACTTTTTCATCCATCTTTTATAATCCTTCATAAGTGTTACCATTAGGGACTTTTAAAGCTTTGTTGTATTTTTGCCACAATAAGCACAGAATGATGGTCTAAGTGTGAAGGCGGATTGAATCCATGTTCCGAAGGTCCCACACCCAGCTATGAAAGAGGTCAGTTGGTAAGATGATTAACAGAGGAAAGACTCTTGTAGCCTAGGCTAATGGGAATTACGAAGATTCATATCACTGAGCGGGTGGCGCATGCCTGTAAACCCAGTACTTGGGAGGCTGGGACAGGAGGATCGCAGGTTTGAGGCCAGCCTCAGAAACTTAGCAAGGCCCTCAGCAACTTAGTGAGACCCTGTTTCCAAATAAAAAATAAAATAGGGCTGTGGGGGTGTAGCTCGGAGGTAGAATGTCCCTGGGTTCAGTCCCCAGTAACACACACACACACACACACACACACACACACACACACACACTCACTTCATCTCGATCACTTTTCTGTATTGGGTTTTCCAATATGATTTTCTTTCTTTTTTTTTTTTTTGCGGTACTGGGGTCCTCTGGTCTCCGCCTCCCAAGTACTGGGATTACAAGCGTGCGCCACCACGCGCGGCTTATGATTTTCTTTTTCAACCATTAAGTGAGGAATACAGAGCGTCCTATTTCTGTAGGTCCCTCTTTTGACTCTGGCTTGTTCAGGGTCTCGGGGGCAGTTGTATTTGATTGGAGGACTGAGAAAAGGGTTACGTTGTCTTTTAGGTATGTAGAAACCCAATAGTCATGGGGGCCACAGACCGAAAGAGTAAATAGTCCTGTTGACTTTGCTGAACACAGCAGTCAGGGCAGCTTGCGTGTAAGCTCTTGCACACTGGTATGTGTGCGGACGTCCATCCATCCTTCCACCTCCTTCCCAGCATCTCTCCTGGCTGCTCCTCCCTGTCCGACCTCCACATATCAGAGCACACCCCAGATCTCCTGCTGTTCATTCTCTACATTCTCTCTGTAGCCGACTCATCCACTCTCCCGGCTGTACATAAGGTCACACAGAGCCTCGGTTTTACCTCTCTGGTCCTGGCCTCTATCTGAGTTTCAGACCCCACCACTCCCCATTTCTCACCTCTGATGTCTACTGGGCATCTCAACCTCTCAGGCCAAATTCCTAAGTCATCCTTAATTCCTCTTTCTCTTTTACTCCTCACCCCCCAATCAGCTCATTCTTGAGTCTGATTGGTACCATCTCCTACTCAGTGTGTTTGATGTATTTTTTGTGTGGTGTGTGGTACTGGGAATTGAACCCAGGGGCATTCTACCTCTGAGCTACACCCTCACTCCTATTTTATTTTTTATTTGGAAACAGGGCCTCACTAAGTTGCGGAGGCCTGCGATCCTCCTGTCTCAGCCTCGCAAGTACTGGGATTACAACCACGCTCCACCACACCCGGCTGTCCACCTGGGTAGCTGTGGAGGGCCCCTACCTGGTCTCCTGCTTCCACTAGCGCAGTTGGAAATTCTCTTGTTGTTGTATCTCTTCTCTCCTGGAATGCCTGTCTCCTGACAGAGAGTGTTACAAGGGCTGCCACCAAGTCTGCTTTGAGATCTCTGCGCCCCAGGACCAGGACCAGCCCTGGGTCTAGCGAGGGAGCAGTCATACTCCGCCTGGGACGGAGCGAGGCATGGATGGCCACGAGCAGGATCCTGTGCTGGGCTCTTTGGCCTACCAATTTTTGGACATCCTCAAGTATAAGGGAAGAAGGTGGAAGTTGAATTGCTTGCCTCAGCAAGTAGTGAGACTCTCATCAACCTAGCAAGACCCTGTTTTGAAATAAAAATTAAAAAACATAGGGCTGGGGGGGTGTAGCTTGTAGGTAGAATGTCCCTGGGTTCAATCCCTAGTACCACCACCAAAAAAAAAAAAAAAGAATGAGACATTGAAGATACCGAATGTTTGTTCAGGATCTTGGTTTCTTTGGGCCTCCTGTTACCAGAGGATAGCAGTTTTCATTATGCTAAAGACATTTGTCCACGGGCTGAGGTACATTTTATTTAAATACACTCTGGACACCTTCATTTACACACCCGTTGTGCATCAGGCACGCTGCCCCAGAGTTGCCTTCCGTTGTGACTTCGACTCTCCGTTCCTGTCACTGTTAGAATCAGGTCTGAGCTCCTGGTCTTCTTGGTCTGGCCCCAGTCACCATCCCACTAACCTCATCAGCCACCTCATGCTCCTTGAGGTTTGGGCTGCACAAGGGCCTCTTCCAGGCACCTCCATCTTCCTAGCCCCTCAGCAGGTGGGCTGGGCACTCCAAGCTGTCCCTCATCGCTTTGGCCCACACAGCTGCTCCCGCCTCCACGGAGCGGAGGTCCTGTGTCCAAGCACAGTGCCTCAGTGCCTCCCAGAAGGTCCAGCTCATCGGAGACACTTCATAAATGTTTATTGACTGGGTGAACGAATAAACGGCCTGGCCAAGGAGGGATTGATGAGGTTAGGGAAGTAACTCTGGTGTGAATCAAGGGTCAGGTTATGTTCTGTTTTTATAGGCCTCGTCTCATTTTAGACCCTGGGGAGGGAACAGTGTGTCACCCTCAAATTTCCAGAGGGGAATCTAAGGCACAGGAGGGGAGTGGCTGGTGTCCAAACCACGTGGCAGCTATGCAGCCTGACCCCTGGCCCTCTTCCTGGCTCTGCTTGGACCCTGGACGCGTCCCCAGCCCTCCACGACTCCAGGAACGAGCTCCTCCGCACCGCACTGTGGATTCGGAAGCGGAGTCCTCTCCTGCACGCAGCTCTCCAGCTCTCGGCCTCCCAGCCTGGCTCCTTCCAGCAACTGTGACAGCCCGTCCCAGGAGTGGAGGAGTTGCGCAATCCCGCGGGGCCAGGGGGCTGCTGAAACACTTTTCTCAACTGTTAAATTGGAACCTCTTAGACACCAAAAATCTCACTTCCCTCCCAGGAATTTTCCTATTAAAACATTTGAAAGGTCTCTTCAACTAGTTTATAGTTATGGGAATTAAAAAAAAAAGTGAGTGGAAATTAAGTTTTAGGGACATTTCTTTCTGGTCTTCTTTAATGATCAGTTTAATTTCCACTTTATTGGCTTTTTGTTATTCCAGAGCAGAAGAACGAACACTTTTTTTCCCCTTTTCCTATTTCGTAATTAGGAAACCCTCGGCAACCTCTGGGTATGAGCTATTTTGGTTTGACTATGGATTAATCACTTTCGCTGTGTTAAAAACAAAATACTGGAGCCGATGAGGTCATTTCCTTTTCAAGAGGAGTTCGAGTCTTCTGAGCAGCACTCTTCGCTTCAGCCCCTCAGTCTCCACCTCAGGGACCCAGCTTGTCCCCAGCTGGGACTTGGGGACAGAAGGGCCAAAAGGCAGGAGCAACTCGAAGTAAGAGTGAAGAATCTGAGAAGTGTTGCATGGGGTTCCCATTTCCTCCCAAGGAAAAGACTGGTGAGGTGGGCCCGCATTGGCAAAATGTGTCAAGTTGTGTGTGTGTGTGTTTTTTATTTTTTTGGTACTGGGGATGGAACCCAGGGGCACTCTATCTCCAAGCCACACCCTCAGCTCTATTTTATTTTTATTTTGAAATGGGGTCTCACTAGGTTGATGAGAGTCTTACTACATGCTGAGGCTGTCCTCGAACCTGTGATCCTCCCGTCTCAGCCTCCCAAGTACTGGGATTATAGGTGTGCGTTGCCACATTTGGCTAATCTGTGTTAATCTCCTATTTGTGCCCTGGTATGTCCGCCTTTGTCTCCCTGGGTGAGCATGGCAAGACCCGGCATTATGCCACAGGCCAAAGGAACCATCTCTGGACCCTCCAGGGAGAGTTTGGTGGGCAACTCAGTCACAACCAGCAGCCTGTGGGAGAAAAGGGCAGGCTCATCCAGCCACTTTTCCAGGCACGTGGCGGCTGTGTGCCCCAGCTGGGTTAAGAGGTGGACTTTGTGCCACAGGTCTGGGTTCAAACCCTAGTCCTACCGTGTCTTAACCCTGTGACTCTGGGCATCTCAGCCACGCTGCGACTCAGTTTCTCTCTCTGTCTAGTGGGGATGATTATTGTCATTGTCATCATTTATTATTATCATGCCCCCTCATGTGACTGCTGTTAAATGAGTTCATTCGAATGCTGGGACCTAGCCAGGTACAGTGGCGCATGCCTATAATCCCAGTACTTGAGAGGCTGAGACAGGAGGATCACAGGTTCAGGGCCAACCTCCACAACTTAGCAAGAGTCTTTAAAAATAAACAAATAAATAAATAAATAAAATAAGGCTGGGGGTGTAGCTTGGAGGTAGAAAGTCCCTGGATTCAGCCGGGCGTGGTGGCGCACACTTGTAATCCCAGTACTTTGGGAGGCGGAGACGGGAGGATCCGGGTTTGCAGCCAGCCTCAGCCCTCTCTCTCTCTCTCTCTCTCTCTCTCTCTCTCTGTCTCTCTCTCTCTCTCTCCCTACTTAGTGAGGCCTCCACAACTTCGTGAGACCCGGTTTCAAAATAAAGTATAAAAAAATAGGGCCGGGGGTGTAGCGTGGAGGTAGAACGCCCCTGGGTTCAATCCCCGGTACCACACACACACAAAAAAAAGAAAGTCTCTGGATTCAATCCCCAGTAACACACACACACACACACACACACACCATACACATATACATATACACAAATGCAAATGCTGGGCTCAGTGTTTGGTTCCTGGTAGATGTTAGCTAGGAGTCTCTGGCTGTTGGTTAGGATGGAAAATCTGTTTGTTCCCCTTCCAGAAAGGGAGTTGTTTGACTTTCGTCTAAACTCACTTCACAATTTGGAGAGGACACAGAGACACAGGAAGTAGACACAGAGCAATCATGGCACATGCCTGTTATCCTAGTACTTGGGAGCCTGAGACCAGAGGATCAAAGGTTCAAGGATAGCCTCAGGGACCTAGTGAGACCCTGTTTCAAAAAATAAAAAGTGCTGGGGCTGTAGCTCAGAGGGAGAATGCCCCTGGGTTCAATCTTGGCCCCCTGCCTCCCGCTCTGCACTGCTGCCACTGAGCTAAGCTGCCACTGGTTTGGGCTCACTTCTTGCCTTTTTATTTTTATTTTTTGCAGCTCTGGGGATCGAATCCAAGGCCTCCTGCATGCTAAACAAGTGCTCTACCGCTGAGCTACACTTCCAGCCCCTGGATCTCCCTTTTTTCTTGGGGGGGGGTAATAGAGATTGAACTCAGGGGCATTCTACCTCCAAGCTATACCCCCCAGCCCTATTTTATTTCTCACTGAGTTGTTGAGACTGGCCTCAACCTGTGATCCTCCTGCCTCAGCCTCCCAAGTACAGGGATTACTGGCTTGTACCACCATGCTCGGCTTTGGATCTCCCTTTTAAGAGACATATGTTTCATGTTGTAAAGCCATCATTTTGTGGGGTCTGACCCCCAATTTGATCTTCCCAAGACTTCTGGGGTAGGTGCTCTGTTTCCAGCTGTTCTCGTCCAGCGTACGCACCCGCCACGTTGCTTCCCACCGGAGCTTTTCTGTGGCCTGGGCTCTCCACTCTCACCACAGACCTCACTTTCTCCGACCTCTTGGAACTTTCCATATTGAGGGAGTAGCCACAAACCACGAAGTCTGGAGTGCTGCGGAGCCCAGCTCCCTTGGGGGGCCTGCTCCTTCTCTCTCTGGGGACACGGATCTTTTTCTTTTGGTCCTGGGAATTGAACCAGGGGCATTCTGCCTCCAACCCACACCCCCCCAGCCCAATTTATTTTTTATTTTGAAACAGAATCTCGCTAAGTTGTTGAGGGGCTTGCTAAGTTTCTGAGGAACCCGCCATCCTCCTGTCTCAGCCTCCCAAGTACTGGGATTATAATTGTGTGCCACCATGCCTGGCTATACAGATCTTCTTTTGATGTGACATGGATGGACTGAACCCTGGGATCGAGTGAATTTCTTTAGTATTTCTCAAGCATCCAAAGGCGGCCTCTGGAGCCGCCATATTAAGCGCCTGGCACGGTCCAGGGCTTCTTCTAAGCCTATTTTGATCACTTTTCTAATATAATGATATTTCTGCACATTCTCAGTAATTAGACTCTGTAATCCCTCCGTTCAACACTGTTTGACCTTATCTTAAATTAAACTTTTAAATATGAAGTTTAAAGAGAAAACCCCCCACACGAACGTGTTTGCAAAGAAAAACAGTGTATTAAAACGAATTACAGTTTAAGCCCCAGACTGACATGCCTCATGGAGGCCAAAGGATTTGGTGCAGCCCCAACCCTGGGGCAGGTCATACAGCTGCAGGTAATGAATGTGCCCACCTACCTCCCACCCACAGCCCTGCAGCCGGCCAGCACCCTTGGGTGGAGGCTCGGGATGGGGGCCACAGTGCCAGGCAGAGTTCAGTGATACTTGTATTGTTTCCCTACACCCTAGAAAGAGACTCAGACTGTAAACATATGTCTCCAAACTCATGTCCTGGGCCCGTTGCCTTCCAGAATTCATGGGACACCCTGAGTCCTAGCTTGAAATCTGAATCGATTCAGGATCAGACCAGGGAACAAGGGGTGAGATGTTACCTTCTATGGCACCTTTGTGGTCACAGCCCGTGGCACACCCTGCAGAGTTGGGGAGCAGCTCCCCAACTCTTCGGGAGGTCAGAGCAGAGAGGCAGGCCTGAGAGCCCAGAGGGGACCCAGGCTCTGCCCTGCACACAGCTGAGGGCTGGCAGGGTGCTTCCCGGACTGGAGCCCCAAGAGGATCACCTTGCATGTGTGACCCATCATTTCTGGGGGTCCCCGTGAAGTCCCTCGCCGTGGCTTTCCAGCTTCACGCCATCCCTTCCCTGGTGGCCCTGGAGCCTGGGTTATTTGCTGTTTTTTTCAAGCGTGCACCACACCCTTGGTCAGCCTGCCAAGAGGGACCATTGTTCTCGAGAATTCCGCCCAGGCTCCAGCTAACCCTTAGATGCACTATTCTGGGTTTGTGGTCCTGAGTATTCTCTTTTCTCTTTTTAAGCCCCCAGCCACCCCTTGAGGACTTCTTGCTTTCTTTCAAACCCCTAAAGGCTTTGAGAGGTGGGCTGGGATGTGGAGGGAAGGCTCTTCAGGGAAGTCGAAAGAGGCGGCTTGATCTGGTCTTCAAAGAAAGCCTGCATCTTGGCCTCCTCAAAGAGGAGGCAGGGAGGCCCCTGAGTTCTGACAGAGCAGGATGTAGCTCCCTAAGGTGGGGGTCCAGAGGGATGGGAAGTGAGTGGGAGGAGGGGGCAGGGTGGGAATAAGAGGGAAGAGAAAGGAGGTGGAAACCAGTGTCTCTGCCCTCAGAATGGAGCCGATTAACCTGTAGAAATGGAGGCCCTGCCAAGTCCAACTTCCTCGTTTCCAGAAACCTTGGCACCGCGGCCCGTCTCTGGCAGAGGCCCGTCCCCATCAGGGGAAGCAGCGAAGCAGCTGCCGTGATTTTCTTTTTCCTCTCTTTTCTGGCAATCCCAAACGGGGACTGTTTACTTTTTCCTTCCCCTTCCCTTCCCCACCCTCCTGTAGCAGGGAGTTGGTTCTGGTTAATGTTGAAGATCATAACATGATTACCCCAAAGTCTCATGAAATTAAATCACTTTTCTTCAAAGAGAAAAGGGTTGGGTGTGTGTGGGGGGGACCGTCTGGCTGGTAGGCCGGCGAGGGACGAGCGGATATTGAAAGCAGGTTGGCAGCGGCCCCGTGGAGGCCCGGCGAGGCCCGGGTTTGCCAGCAGGGACTCGGAGCACTGGGATCTCCCACCTGGGCCCCAGACTTCTGTCTCCTGAGCGCAGGAACCTGGGGGTGGGAGGTAGGAATCGGCCGGGGTGAAGATGGGTGCAAAGTGCTTCAGAGACACGAACCTGGAAATGAGTCACCGGGGAAGAAATTGAACTCTTGAAGCGAGTCCCCGGGAGAGCTCTCCATCACCACCCACCCGGGGAGTTCACGGGGTCAGGGCACAGCCGAGGGTGGCGTTCCTACCAGAATAGGCGGCGATGGAAACCTCCGCCTTCACCCGCAAGCGCTGACTGCAGTGGTGGGCTGGGTGTGTGCCCTGCCTCTTCCCGTGCATCAGATTTCCCCAGGCTTATTATAGTTTAGGGTTGAGAGGAACTGCGGATCATCTAGCATTTTGACCTCCCAGCCAGTGCAGGGATCCCCTGTACCCTTGACCCCAACAAGTGCTCCGTTCCCTGCAGGGCTGAGCGTCCGCTCTCTAGCAAGGCCGTTTCTTGGAGAGAGTCTTGGAACTGCACCTGTTGGTCCAGAATATGCCTTCTGGGGACAGAGGATGGTGGTCGGGCTTGGGCAGTGCCTGGCCTGGGAAGTGCTGGCTGTGAATGCAGCGTGTGTGTGTGTGTGTGTGTGTGTGTGTGTGTGTGTGTATGTGTGTGTGTGTGCGTGTACGTGTGTGTGTGTGTGTTGCTGGAGATTGGACCCAGGGGCTGTCTACCTCTGAGCTATACCCCCTATTTTATTCTTTTTTTGTGTGTGTGGTACTGAACACCCCCAGTCCTATTATTATTATTATTATTATCATCATCATCGTCATTTTTTTTTATCTTGAAATAGGGTCTTGCTGAGGGTCTAGCTAAGTTGCTGAGGCTGGCCTTGAACCTGTGATCCTCCTGTCTTAGCCTCCCAAGTACTGGGATTACAGGCATGTGCCACCATGCCCAGTTCCTATTTTATTCTTTTGGGTTGATAAGTTGTTGAAGCTGTCCTCAAACCTGTGATGCTCTTGTTTCAGCCTCCCAAGTAACTGGGATTATAGGTGTGTGCCACCATGACTGGCTCCCACATTATTTGTTATTTTTTGGTATGGGGGATTGAACTTGGCATTCTACCTCTAAGCTACACCCCCAGCCCTTTTTATTTATTTATTTATTTATTTATTTATTTTGTGTGTGTGGGGGGGGCACTGGGGATTGAACCCAGGGGCATTCTACCTCCAAGCTACACCCCCAGCCCTATTTTATTCTTTATTTTGAAACAGGGTCTCACTAAGTAGCTGAGACTGGCGGTGAACCTGTGATCCTTCTGTCTCAGCCTCCCAAGTACTGGGATTACAAGCATGTGCCACCATGCCCGGCTTCAGCCCTTTTTATTTTGAAACAGGTTCATGCTAAGTTACTGAGGGCCTCAGTAAGTTGTTGAGGCTGGCCTTGAACCTGCAATCCTCCTGCCTCTACCTCCCAAGTACTGGGATTATGGTATACACCACCTAGCCTGGCTATGACTTTATCTTTGACAGGGGCAGCCAGTGGGGATTCTCAGTTCTCCTTGGTACAGCGTGTTTGGCACCCCATTCTGCATGTTTTCCTGGGCTGTTTTCCATCACTTTTCAATGTTTTGCAAGGGAAACAGGAAAGAGGAATGCGAACGGGAAATGGGTCTTGAAAATGCAGGATACTCATTGCTTATGTCCCAGCACCCTGAACTCTTGGGGGACAGTGACCAGCAGAAGGCCCCGGAGTCAGCTGGGAGCGAAGACTTTAGGGGATCCCTTTAGGCACCAAAGGGAACATCCAAGAGGAGGCAGCGGGGCCTGTCGCTCGTGGCCTGGAAATCCAACCAGAGCAGGAAGAAAACTTGACATCGGTGGACGGCTTCCTGCAAGAAGTCCAGCAACTGCATTTTCTGAGGGATCGGAGACGGGAGGCGGCCTGTGTGCTCACTCTGGTTGGCGCTCTGGACTGTGACTCATTCTCATCTAGGGTCACCGAGAGTCTCTCTGCACTTGGCCTTGGGCTGAACTCCTCACCTGGCCAGTCTTCTCGAAAATGTGTGTCATTCCTTGCGAGGCAGAGCCACGGAGCCGGTGAGCGAGTGTGAGGATCAGTGGAAATTCATCTCCACTCTTGGAAAAACAGCTCTGAGTTCATGACTCGTTGGCTCCAGAGGTGTGATGGGGAAGGTGGGAGCCGACTTTTTTTTTTGTTTTTCACCAAACAGACCCAAGTGGACAGATCCTGTCCACGTTAGTAGCCACCTCGGGAGGCGAAACACTTCTTCCACTGGCCTGGAGAGCCGCTTTACCAGTCCCCGGGGGAAAGCCGGTCTTGTTAGTTTACAGCCACAGTTCGTTTTTATCCAAAACCAACATCACCCAAGCTTGATCCCTGAGCCTGTTCACCAGATTTGACACCCAAGAGCTGGGGCTGGATGTAAAATCCTTTTCAGGTCCAGGGGCCCAGTTGTTGCCACCATCTGTTCAGAAGTCCCCCAGGGCAGCTCCCAAAACAAGTCCCGGAAATGCTCCGGGCAGTGGTGCACTGTGGGAATCAGGCAGCCATCCTCAGCCTGCCTTCCCCTACACCCAAGGGTCTCACGCAGAGGAGCGCGTGGATGCAGAATTGTTCTGGCTTATTAACCTCGTGGTGGCCCATGCCTGTTATCCTAGTACTTGGAAGGTGGAGACATGAGGATCATAGGTTCGAGGCCAGCCTCAACAATGTAGCTAGACCCTGTTTCAAAATTTAAAAAGGGCTGGGGGTGTAGCTCAGAGATAGAATGCCTCTGGGTTGAGTCCCCAGTAACACACACACACACACACACACACACACACACACACACACAGTCAACCTTGCAGCTGGGCGTCATAATCCCAGCTATTCAAGAGGCTGAGGCAGGAGGTTTGTAAGTTCAAGGCCAGCCTGGGCAACTTAGGGAGACCCTGTCTCAAAGTTTAAAAAGGGCTGGGGATGTAGCTCTGTGGGAGAGAGCTTACCTAGTATGTGCAAGGCCCTGGGTTCCATCCCCAGCACCCCCCCCCCCACACACACACAGTCAACCTCACCATGTTGAGGTCAGTCCTAGTTGATTTGTGCACCAAGGCGCTCCTTGAGAGGCGGTATATATACATAATATATAGAGTATATATATAGTATATAAACATAGTATATAGAGTATATAAATAGCACAAAGGTTAAGAGCGTGGACTCTGGAGCCAGGTTACCTGAGTTCAAATCCCAGTCTCATGACTTAGAGATGGTATAGTCTTGGTCAAGCTCCCTACTCCTTCTGTACCTCCATTTATACAGCGGGGCTCCATGTGTCCTCTCTGGGTGTTAGGATGAGGTGGTAGGTGACGGGGACGGACAGGAGGACCTGGCAGCATGCTCTAGTTCACTGTCATTGCCTTCCTTGGCCTCCTTGAGCATCTATGAGACTTCTGCCCTGTGGCCTCCAGCAAGGGCTGGGCCCTGTGGATAGCCCTGTTTTAGCCCACAGCTACCTGCAGGTGTGGCCTTGTGCCGGTCCCCGCACTGCACAAAAGAGACAGCGCACACATGAGGGGAAAACCGTCTTCAGGTTGTTCAGCGATTGGCAAACTCTTTCATTTTGGTACTGGGGATTGAACCCAGGGGCATTCTATCTCTGAGCTACACCTCCAAGCTTATTTATTTATTTATTTATTTATTTTTGCGGTACTGGGGATTTCACCCAGGGGCATTCTACCTCTGAGCTACACCCCAAGTCCTATTTTTTATTCTTTAATTTTTTTGAAGCAGGGTCCCACTAAGTTGTGGAGGGCTTCACTAAGTAGCCGAGGCTGGCCGCGAACCTGTGATCCTCCTGTCTCAGCCTCCCAAGTACTGGTGGCATGTGCTACCACACCTGGCTTTTATATTTATTTTGAAACAGGGTCTTGCTAAGTTGCTGAGGGTCTTGCTAAGTTGCCGAGGCTGGCCTCCAACCTGCAATCCTCCCAAGTACTGGGATTACAAGCATGTACTGCCTCACCCAGCTTGGCAGACTCTTAATAAAGTCTTGCATGGAACCTATGTAACTGGAGCAGGGGACAGCAGAGTTCCTTGGGTTGAAGTTGGCTATTGCACTTGGGTTAGTTCCACTAAAACACTTGGAAAACTGATCAGCATCTATGGGCGGGGCCACCTCTCAACCCCAAGGTATCTCTTGAGGCCATCAAGCCCTGGGGCCTTTTGAGGTTTTTTTTTTTTTTGCGGTACCGGGGATTGAACCCAGGGGCCTTCTACCTCCGCACTACACCCCCGGCCCTATTTTTTATACTTTATTTTGAAACCGGTCTCATGAAGTTGCGGAGGGCCTCACTAAGTAGAGAGAGAGAGAGAGAGAGAGAGAGAGAGAGCGCGAGCTGAGGCTGGCCGCGAACCCGGATCCTCCGGTCTCTGCCTCCCAAAGTACTGGGATTACAAGCGTGCGCCACCACGCCCGGCCTCTTTTGAGGTATTTTTTAACTGCTGGGAGAGAGGAACCGATTCTCTAGGGTCACTCTGCTGGCTGCACTCATGGCAGCTGATTTGAGAGCCTGACCCCATGTGGAAGTCTCATGTCCCTACTGGGCCCTTTTATCCCCATGACAGCCACCATTTCATTCCTGTGAGGGAGGCCCCGTGTCCCAGTACAGTTGAATCAGCCCAGGTGAGTGGAGCCTGCAGAATCCTCTGCCCACCACACCCTGTGCACGCACACTGGCCAGCTGGGCATTACTGAAACACAGAGGGACGGGCGTGCCCCGTCTCTCTCTCTACTTAGTGAGGCCCTCCGCAACTTCGTGAGACCCGGTTTCAAAATAAAGTATAAAAAATAGGGCCGGGGGTGTAGCGCGGAGGTAGAACGCCCCTGCGTTCAATCCCCGGTACTGCAAAAAAAAAAAAAAAACAACTTAAAAGGCCCCAGGGCTTGATGGCCTCAAGAGATACCTTGGGCTTGAGAGGTGGCACACCTTCCTGCTTTAGCCTGGCTCAGGTTCCCAGCCCTCAGCATGTCTAACAATCAGAGTTCAACAGGAACACGCAGAATCGCCCACTTTGCGCTTTTTGGGGGATTAAGTGATTTCTAGGGTCTTTTGGTAATCGGTTGTTTTCACCTCCTATGTGACTTAGCCACCTGCCACCACCTAGGGTGGGGTGTCCCTGAGTGAGGACTCCAGTGTCCTGTGTCCTGGCTCTATGCTGTCAGGGGCGCTGTCTTGCTGGGGGCATGGGCTCCCTTGCGCTTGCTCTAAGGAAATTCAGAGGGGACCTGCCATCACTTTCCTGGATCGCGGTGATTCTGTGGGAGTCGCTTGAGTCCTGCATTGGCAGCACTGCGTGGGTCTGAGCATTTCGTTCCCGTCCTCGTGTAGCAGGCCGAGGGCGGGGTTGCGTTTCCAAGCGGAAACCTTGGCCACACTACCGCTTTCCCTCCCTTTCCTGGACGCATGCCCTGCCCTGTTCTGCAGCAGGTGGTGGTCAGACCGAGGGGTGAGCGTCAGATTGGCCATGTTCTCATGTTCTTTCCTGTTTGGGGCATGTCGGAGTTAACAGAGGAAAGAACGGATGACAGCTGGAGATGCGGTGTTTCTGAAATGTGGGCAACCAGTCCCACCTCTCCAGCTGGAAACGGAAAGATCCAGAGAGAGGGGAAAAAGAGAAAAAGAAAAGAAATGGGAGCAATGATGTAGATTTTGGCCGGAAAGAAGGACAGGGTTTGGGACTGCGTGTTGTTGGAGGAGCAGGCTCAGGAGGACAGGAGTTCAGATAGATTAGCGGTGAGAGGGAGGGCGTCCAGAGGCAACAGGATGTCGGAGGTGGGGCAGTGGGTTGAGAGTCCAAAGACGTGTCTTCTGAGTCCAGCCATACCATTGGCGCATTTTTATTTTATTTCACTTATTTTTAAAATATGCTTTTATTGGTGCATTGCAAGCACACAGCCTAGGGAAGTTCAGAGTGATAGGGCCATACATGCACACAGCACTTGGCGGGTTTCCTGCTGAATCCCACCCTACTCCCTCGTGCTACCTGACTGGGCCTCAGGGAGATAATCATTCCCAGCTCCTTTGCAAGGTATTTGTGCAGACCTGAGCCTGAGCTCACTGGATAAGATCCATGCCCCTGACCATGGTGCTACACTGCCACTCAAGGAGACCAAAAGCTAGGGCTGACCATGGCATGGAGAGGGATGGAGAGGGTGACTTTTTTGGGGGGGTAGGGGGATTGAACCCAGGGACATTCTACCTCTGAGCTACACCCCCTAGCCCTTTTTATTTTTTATTTTGAAACGGGGTCTTGCTAAGTTGCTGAGGCTGGCGTTCTTCCTGTCTCAGCCTCCCAAGTACTGGGATTAGAGGCATGGGCCACCATACCCAGCTGTGATTTTTTTAATGGGACAACATTCCACATCCACATCCACATGTTCCTTTGAGTGAGACCCACAGGTGTTGGGGAAGGCAGGGGAGGCGCTCCCACTCATTCCCACAGTGATCCATTGCCCAAAGCCAGCACTCTGAGGTGCTGTCGGGAGGTATTATCATTAGAATAAAACGTAGGCCAAGAGAGTAAACTCCTGGGAAGGGGCAGGAAGCATCCCAGACCTTCAGAGAGGTGCTATTTTTGGTCAAATACGAGGAGTTGGGATGTAGACCTCCCTCAGCATCCTCTGCCATTGCCACCACCACTACCCTGGTCCCCAACACCTGGGCAATGGCTGCTCCCTGCTGTGCCTGGAGCCCAGGCCTGAGCACACACAACCTATGCCCAGACGTCTGGGAGATCATCCCTGGGCTAGGAGGGACCTTAAGGACCATGAGCCATACTTCCCACCTTTTGCAGACAAGGGGCCTGTGGCTTAGAAAATTCCACAGATATGCTGATCAACAAATATGGAGCGCCCACCATGTGGCAGGCCTGTCATGGTGCTTGAGAGACCTCAGGTGGGCTAAGCAGACAGGAAGTGTGCCCGGAGAATCTGATGATCTGGGGAAGCCACATGTTTGCCTGAGTGACAGGTGAGTCCACTTTGCAGGCTCCTGGTACTTTGACCTTTCTTTTTGTGTGTGTGTGGTACTGAGAATCGCAGGTTCAAGGAGGCCAGCCTTAGCAACTTAGTGAGGACCTCAGCAACTTAGCGAGACCTTGTTTCAAAATAAAAAATAAAATAAACTGAGGAGTGTAGCTCGGAGGTATATCCAGTTGGAAAGATGTTGAACATCTAGGGAATCCTTCTGGTGGCTTCTAGAGTCCTAACAGTTTTCCAGCCTCCTGCCCCGCATCCAGCCATGGGTTCTGGAAGAGGAGCCCCCGCCGGCAAAAGGCAGGACCTGAAACGGTAATGAAGGAAGCTTGATGGTACTTGGCTCCCAGAATCCGTGTGTAGCCTGGAGCTGAGGTTCTAGATGCGTAGAATGCTCCTGGGTTCAGTCCCCAGTACCAAAAAAAGTGTCTTGCACAGTAGAGCGGTCTAGGGAGCTAATGTCTTCCCCTTCTGTATTGATGGCTTTGGTGGTAAGCAGTGTTTCTTTTTTCTTGAAAACCCTTTCCTTCCTCCAGTATCCTCCCTAGCCACTCTGGCCCCTGAGGGACTGGTCCTCCAGGCAGCCATGTTTCCTGGCTCTACCCCACCTGACCCTGTCTCCCCACAGGACACCATTGAAACTTTCTAACTGAGCCAACCATGGCCTTGATAGCTTAGTGACCCTGCTTGACCTCTCTGAAGTGTTTGACCACGTGGACCTCTCCTTCCCCTCTGAAATTCTCGTCTCCCTCGGCTTTGTGACCGTGTCGTCTCCCCGTGTCTCTGCTTGGGTCTCGTCTGTTCTTGGCATGTCCTCTCTCCAGCTCCTGAAGCACGGGCGTGCTCTGCGGTGAGCCCTGCCTTCTGCTGAGTCGCCATACTCCCTTAGTGTTGCGAGGTAGATGAGTTCAATATCCATCTATATTCTAGTCTTTACTGAAACAACAAATATACTTATCTCAGCCGGGAGTGGTGGTGCACACCTGTTGTCCCATTACTTGAGAGGCTGAGACAGGAGAATTGCAGGTTCAAGGACAATACACACTAACTTGGTGAGACCCTGTTTCAAAATAAAAATATAATCCGGGCATGGTGGCGCACATTTGTAATCCCAGTACTTTGGGAGGCGGAGACTGGAGGATCCGGGTTTGTGGCCAGCCTCAGCTCTCTCTCTTTCTCTACTTAGTGAGGTCCTCTGCAACTTCGTGAGACCCGGTTTCAAAATAAAGTATAAAAAATAGGGCCGGGGATGTAGCGCGGAGGTAGACGCCCCTGGGTTCAATCCCTGGTACCGCAAAAAAAAAAAAATAAATAAAAAAAAATAAAAAGAGATGGGGGTGTAGCTCAGTGGTAGAGCGCCCCTGGGTTCAATTCCCAGTACTACACACAAATATATACATATGTATATGTGTGTGTATGCATATATATATTTATAGTTACCTCTGACTTAGAACCTTTGAATTCTCATTTTATTAACCAAAATATACATTTCTGTGGCCTTCTGTCTTTATGCCCATGAGAGTCATCTGGATCTTCTTTGGCTTCTCAACCAGCCATCTAGTCTTACTGATTATCCCTCGTGATGTCCCATTTGTACCCTTTCCTTTCCATTCAATTTGCCAACACCCAAGCTCTTCACACGGAGACCTTATTTCCCTCTGAGCTAGTCTCACCTGTCACCCTCCACATCCTCAAACCCACCTCCCCTACAGGTCCACACTTATTGTCATAAAGTACCACCTTCCATCAGAGCGTCGCTTTTTATTGCTGTAACAAAATACCAGAGACTGGGAAATTTATGAAGGATAGAGGTTTGTGTAATTCATGGTTCCGGAAGTAGGAGAGTCCAAGAGCATGCTGCCTGCATCTGCTTGGTATCTGGTGAGGGCCTTCTTGCTGCATCTTAACAGGGCGGACAGCATCCCATGGCAAGAAAGGGCAGGGTGCTAACTTGGCTCTCTCTTCCTCTTCTTATAAAGCTACTAATCCCATCATGGGGACTCACCCTCATGTCCTCATCTAATCCTCCTTATACCTGGAAGGCCCAAACTCCACATGCCCGGAACATACGAATTCAGGGATTAAGTTTCCAATGTGTGAACTTTGGGTGGGGGGGCATTCAAACTCAAGCACACGTCAACAGAGAAGCGGGCCTGCTGGCACAGAGTGCTCTGATCTCAGGCCTACCTTTCTCAACATCTTTACTTCTTTGAGGAGCTGATTGATGACACGCCGGGAAAGTTATGAATGGCAGGAAGCTGGGGTGTGGAGGGGCGGGAGAGCCCTAGGGGAAGCCCTTTAATGTCCCACAGTTGAAGGCGATAGTTGGCTGGATAATCAAGTAAGTCAGATAAATATTTAAATGTTCAATTTCAACTTCAGACCTGGAAATGTACACCCATGTGCCGAGCTTTTGATGCAGGGCCAAGAGTTTTTCTTTGAATTTGGGTCTGCAGGCTGGGTTCTGTGTTGTCTGTCTTGCATACACCTTGCCTACAGTACATCATCTCCAGTCTGTTTCACCAAAGTTTTAGAGAAACTTGTGAAGTCATTTGAGTTTAGAATCTTATATGTGTTTCTTCTTTTTCATTTTTTATTTTTGGTACTAGGGATTGAACCCAGTGGTATTCTACCTCTGAGCTACACCCACAACCCATTTTATTTTGTTTTTTTATTTTGCAAATGGGTCTTGCTAAGTTGCTGAGGCTGGCCTCAAACCTGCGATCCTCATGTCTCAGCCTTCTAAGTACTGGGATTACAGGCATGCATCACTAGGCCTGGATGTATTTTTAAAATAATTTCCCCCAGTCTTCTCTGGGTTTCTCCTCTGCACCTCATTTGATAGCACTTCTTTGGTGAATATCATGACTGACTTTGGTTGAGTCTTTCCAGTTGAGTTTCCATGGCATCGAGAACACTTTTTGCGCTGTCTTTTTTTGTGTGTGTGTGGTCCTGTGTATTAAGCCCAGGGACATTCTACCTCTGAGCTACACCCTCAGCCTTATTTTTTATTCTTTATTTTGAAACAGGGTCTTGCTAAGTTGCCGAGCGCCTCACTAAGTAGCTGAGTGGCCGAAAACCTGTGATCCTTCTGTCTCAGCCTCCCAAGTACTGGGATGACAAGTGTGCGCCACCGCGCCTGGCTTTTTGTGCTATTTTAAATGGGCTGAGGACACACACACCTGCCTGGGAAGATCAGGTGCAACCCAGAGCGCCTGGTAGCTGTGAGTAGTGCATGGCTTCTGGTGGCCAGTGGTTAGCGGACCTCACAGCAAGGACCGGAAGTGTCACTTGGTGCATGCACTGAGTACAGAGTGGTCATAAGAGGCTCCTACTTTTAAATGTTGAATGACAGAATCAGCTTACAAAATGATCTTGACTGGCCGGGCATGGTGGCACACGCCTGTAATCCCAATACTTGGAAGACTGAGACAAGAGGATCACAGGTTCAAGGTCAGCTGCAGCAATTTAGCAAGACCCTCAGCAATGTAGTGAGACCCTGTTTCAAAATAAAAAATAAAATAGGACTTGGGGGTGTGGCTCAAATGTAGAATTCCCCTGGGTTCAGTCCCCAGTACAATAAAATAAAATCCAAAATGATCTTGATTGGTTAAAATGACATATACCAACCTAATAAGATTAAAAATTGGGGGGGTACATTCCAAAGTCCTTTCCATAGGTCTAAACAATAAATTGCATCATGACTGTGTAATACTTATGTTATCAGAGAGACTTAAGGGTTGAATTGAAGATTGAATGAAGGGAAGATTGGTGTGAGTTAGACTTGGGACGTGGCTCCTGTAGGAAGCTAATGTGTTTTTTTACCATCCAAGTTGTCCAGTGACTAGAGGAGGAAATTGTAGGGGGCACTGGTCATCTCCCCAGCACCTGCTCCATGTCTCCTCCGCTGTGTTCTGCACTGATCTTGGGCCAATTGTCCATGACTTATGTAGTTCAGTCGAGATGATTCCATCATTGTGACACGATTGGTCAACATAATATTTCCTAGCTGGGCACACTGATGCTCATGATTGTACTCCCAGTACTTGGGAGACTGAGATAGGAGGATAACAGTTTCAAGACCAGCTTCAGCAACTTAGGGAGACCCTCAGCAACTTAGAGAGACCCTGTTTCAAAATAAAAAATAGGCCGGGCAGGGTGGCACACGCTTGTAATCCCAGTACTTGGGAGGCTGAGACAGGAGGATCCAGGTTCGCGGCCAGCCTCAGCTACTTAGTGAGGCCCTCTGCAACTTAGTGAGACCCTGTTTCAAAATAAAGAATAAAAAATAGGGCTGGGGGTGTAGCCCGGAGGTAGAATGCCCCTGGGTTCAATCCCCAGTACCGTCAAAAATAAATAAAAATAAAAGGAGAAGACATGTGGAAATGAAGAACCGTTGCCTCCACAGACATGTTGGGAATAGTCAAAGAATGTTTTCACCAAGGCACAGGATGGTTTAAAAAAAAAACAAGAAACGGTGCTGTTTTGTCTAGTCATTTTGTGGGAGGGAAACCCAAACCCCCACCCGTCATCGTTCCAGTGTAGAAGCAGCCACCAGAGTGTTGTTTTCACAGGACAGTGTCACGGGGTGGCCCTGGGAGCGGGGGTGGGATGGAATGATGTGTGGCAGGAGGCTTCCGTCTAGAGTGCGGTACTGAGAGCGCTGGCCGCTTGCTGGGTCCTGCCATACTCCAGGGAGACCTCTGGACACCCCAAAGCTCGCTGCACAGCCTGCCTTTGGGCTTCTCGAGCTTCCAAAACTTCCTTCTGATCTTAGAGCAACAGGGCTGGAACCCTCCTCATACCAGGATGCTACAGAAACAAACTGCAAGAAATGAGCCGTGAGCCTTGGGCAGGGCCTCCTGTTTAGCCGCAGGTTTGATTATTATGACACTGAGACCCAGGGCACCCTGGCTCACACGGGTGCACGCTGATTCCTCACACGTGACGGCAGGAGGCAGGGGGTGAGCCTGGCGACTGGGCAGCTCCGTGCTACGATTCATCCAGGACTTCTGGAGGTACCAGCCTTCTGTCTTGTTGCTCTGACACCCACTGGGGTGCCATCCTCGTCATCATGGAAGCTGGTCCCCAGCAGCCTCCTTTCCTTCCAGCCTGCCAGAGGATGAAAGAGAGGAAGTGGAGGGAGAATGACTTCCTTTAAGGAAGTGACATAGAAGTGGCATGTGCCGTTTCCACTCATTCCATCACCTCACGTTATGACATGGGCACACCTAGCTGCACGGTATCCTGGGAAGTACCGTCTCTACATGCTGGCTATGTGCACCCCATAATTAAAAGGAAGAGCGGGGAAGGATCCTGGGATGGGTAGCTTCTCTGTCACAGAGCCTTGGTTCCTGCCTCTACAGAAGGATCCCAGACATTCCCTCCAGCCATACCCTCGGTCCCCTAAGCCTCAGTGCTTTCCTCTGTGAAAAGGAAACCATAAAAGTGCCAACCTCAGTGACACACAAGAGGGGGCTTTAGACAGCGCCCACACAGACGTGGGCACTCAAACGGTAACCCCTTATGGCTGCTGTCACTCAGTCAGTCAACAAATAGGGTTGGAGCACCTGCTATGCACCGAGATGTTCAAGGTGCTGGAGATCAGCACTAGGCCCCATCCTGGGGGCTCGTGCTAGTGGGGGAGCCGGGCCTGTGTGGGAGGACTGTCTCTGTTCCAGCCACTCTTCCTTCCTGGCTCTCTTCCTTCCTTGCTGCCCCTGGGATTTCCAGGTCAGGCTCTTTGCAAGAGTCTTCCAGATAGTCTCTGCGGGAAGTGGTAGAGCCTATGTGAGAATCAATCATTTTTGCCCCCACTGATTGTTTGTTTTGTAGTGCTGGGCAGCGAACCCAGAGCACTGACTGTGCCAGGCAGGTGCTCTACCTCTGAGCCACACCCCCAAACCCCAGCTGATCATTTATTAAAGCCACTTTTAAAAATCTGGTAAAGGCTGGGCCTGGTGGTGCACACCTGTAATCCCAGTACTTGGGAGGCTGAGACAGGAGGATCGCAGGTTCAAGGACAGCCTCAACTACTTTGTGAAGCCCTCCACAACTTAGTGAGACCCTGTTTCAAAATAAAGAAAAAAAATAGGGCTAGGGGTGTAGCTCAGAGGTAGAATGCCCCTGGGTTCAATCCCCAGTACTACAATAAAATAAAATAAAATAAAAAATAAAACCCGGGTAAAAGCCAGGCATGGTGGCGCACGCTTGTAATCCCAGTACTTGGGAGGCTGAGACAGGAGGATCCAGGTTCGTGGCCAGCCTCAGCTACTTAGTGAGGTCCTCTGCAACTTAGTGAGACCCTGTTTCAAAATAAAGAA
>PVJS01012530.1:0-43688 GCA_004027185.1 Glis glis
AGAAGAAGAAGAAGAAGAAGAAGAAGAAGAAGAAGAAGAAGAGAAGAAGAAGAAAGATGGAGAGAAAGAAAGACCTACAGAATTCTGGCCACTGATTTTGACTATCGTTCAACTCTAGGCTTGTTATAAATCAAGAAAAAGAAAATTTTTAACTACAAATGATGAGGATTTCAAATTTCTGTTAATGGTGGACTAGGTTATGTGAAACAATCTCCACCCACTGAGAAGCACATCGATCACTAAATAAGGTACTATTAAAAGTCCTTGTAAAAATCATTGAGCTGATAAAACAGTAAGAAATTCCCAGGCAAAGCTGAAGGGACAATATGATCCTACAGAGGAACATAAGCACAAAAGCTGCATTTCCCCCTATTACATTGGCTAATCCCTACACATATTATTTCCATTTTTGCATTTTCAGGGATCAAGGGCAACCAAAATCAATGCCCAGTCATACACACAACAAAAAGTTTAAAAGCTGGGACCTCAGCCCGGCGTGGTGGCGCACGCTTGTAATCCCAGTACTTTGGGAGGCGGAGACCGGAGGATCCGGGTTCGCGGCCAGCCTCAGCTCGCGCGCGCGTGTGCGTGCTCTCTCTCTCTCTCTCTACTTAGTGAGGCCCTCCGCAACTTCGTGAGACCCGGTCTCAAAATAAAGTATAAAAAATAGGGCCGGGGGCATAGCGCGGAGGTAGAACGCCCCTGCGTTCAATCCCCGGTACAGCAAAAATAAATAAATAAATAAATAAAAAATAAAAGCTGGGACCTCAAGATATCCTTAGAAAAAGTGAGAATTATTTAAAGAAATCATCCCTGAAGGACTTTTATCATTTTGGTGGGTTCTGCCTCAAGCTTGAACTTAGAATAAGGTAGTCTTTGCTGATAATACTCCAATTATGTAGCAGACACAAATGCCAATATACAAATAATTTTAAGTACAATTACTAGCAACCCACCAAATACAATAAGGATCATAAAGAAAAAAATACCTTGAGCAAGAAATAGCAGAATCAATTTTAATAAATAAAGTAAGATCCCCAGAGGCTACAAATATTGAAACTATTAGATTCAAAAGATAAAACAACTATGATTACTATGTTTAGAGGGGGAAAAGACAAGCATATAAATCTATATAGCATAGGACTGAATAAAAGGTGACAAGTTGCCAAGGCTGGTCTTGACCTTGCAATCTTCTTCCTGCCTCAGCTTCCCAAATACTAGGATTACAGGCATTCACCACCACACCAGGCGACCATCTTCTATTAGTGGGACTGAACAACTTTCTCCTTTTATGCCTCTGCTCAGATAACAATGATTTTGTAATTGTTGTTGTTGTTGCTAGTAGTATTTGGGGGGGGGGGGAAGGATGGCAGAGTGGAATAAAACTATCTGGTAAGTATGTATTAGTCAGCTTTTTCTTCACTGTGACCAAAATACCTGACACACACAACTTAGAGGAGGAAAGGTTTATTCAGACTCACTGTTTTAGAGGTTCAGTTCATGGTCAGCAGGCTCCAAGACAGAAACAATGTGGAAGGAAAGCTGCTTCACTCATAGCAGCCAGAAGCTGAGGGAGAGAGACAAGAAGTGGCAAGGGACAAATGTGGTCCTCGAGGCCACGCCCCCAGTGTCCCCTCCCCTCCCGCCATGCCCCACCTCTGAACCTTGCTGCGTTGACAACACATGAGCTTTTCTGGGGAATTACATATCCAAACCATAACAGGGTATGATTAGTTTTGGGGGAGGGAATTTCAGTATCATAATTATATGTTTGCAAGATACATGTATGTATAATATGAAGTACATTTAGTAAAACTCCCAAAGTCTTCCTAGAAGATAGAAATATACAATTTGTTCAATGGGAATTTTATTGAGCATTTACTGGGATATATATATATATATATATATATCACATATATATATCACATATTTTATGCGTGTGTGTGTGTGTACAAAATAGATATAACTTTTATAGTCTTAGAGCTTAAATATTTAAACAAATCAACAAATGTTGGTAAAGATAAAATTATAAACTGTGACCATACCTATAAAGATTCTCTACGAAGTGACAGAGAATAAGGAGGAATGGTCCAGAGAGGGAGGACAAAAGGGGCTCTGAGAGGATGGCATGTAAGATAAACCCGAATAATAGAGTCTATTTGGAGAGAATGGGGATGGGTGGGGGTGTGTTCCAGGAGTGTCTGAGCAGTCATGGAACTAAACGTGGCTGGGTCTTATTGAGCAACGACAGGAATGGTACAGGTGGGGAAATCATCAAGAGCCAGGTTATGCTGGGCCATAGAATGTACTCCTACTAAGGCAAGAGCGGAAACGGAAGACCAGTACAGAGGCTATTGCCTTAGCCTAGGTGTGAGATGATAGGCTTGGATAGGGGAAGCAGAAAGAGTGACAGAGTCCTGAAGCATCCTGGAGATAAAAGTCATAAGACTTGCTAACTTGTGGAGGGAGAGGTTGGAAGTAAGGATCACTCTCAGGTTCCTGCATTCAGAGTTCGATTTGTTGATGGAACCGTCTACTGAGGGAAGACTGGGAGACGAATCATTTTGGGGTTGTGGGATGGAAAGTAGCAATAGAAATCAACAGTCTGTTGAATATGAGATGCCTGTGAGTAGAGATGTCAGGTTTAAAACACATCTGGGCCGGGCATGGTGGCACACACTTGTAATCCCAGTACTTGGGAGGCGGAGTCCGGAGGATCCGGGTTCGCGGCCAGCCTCAGCTACTTAGTGAGGCCCTCCGCAACTTCGTGAGACCCGGTTTTAAAATAAAGAATAAAAAATAGGGCCGGGGGTGTAGCTCGGAGGTGGAACGCCCCTGGATTCAATCCCCGGTACCGCAAAAAAAAAAAAGAAGAAAACACACATCTGAGGCCAGAAGGCTACGTGCCAATTTAGGAGCCCTTCCATGAAGACAAGCATGACCACCAGGAAAACGGGGAAGACAACAAGAGGGGAAAGACCTGCTCTGAGGGACTCGCCGTACTCCAGGTGGGATCAGGCAGAGGACTGACCTTTTCCCATACTTACACCCACTAGGTCGTCCTCCTGGGCAACCAGGACTGGGGAGGAGGGAGGGCATGGGATGCCCATCAAAAAAACCTTACTGCGTTGTTAGTGGGACCACTGTTGGCTCACAGCTACTAGTGAGGAACCTTCTTTTTACATTTTGCTACCAAGGGCTGCTTCGGGCCAGACTGTGCACTTAGGAGGGAGTAAGTGTGATGGGGGAGTGGTAACAAATACCTATCAGCTTTCTAGCAATCAGTTCTGAACTAAACACAGATTTCATTGATGTCATAATGACAATCCTGAGCTTTATCAAAGGTGTCAATGAAGACTTGTTATAACAGTGATACTTTCACACCATTTATGATTAAGTCTGACAACCTCTGCTATTAGCAAGTAGTATAGGAGCAAATGCATTAAACTGTTAGAATGCTAAACTGTCACTGTCTCCTAAGATCCATTCAGTATTTGCATAAGTACAGGCAGCCCAGGTGCATGACTTGAAAGCTTCTGCAACCTTTAAAGTCCAATGTGCAGTTTCCTAATCTAGCACAATGAAGCAGGTGGCTCCTGAACCTTCTCAGAGCCAGCCATTGTCTTGGACCAGGGCAAGCAAGTGGTCCTCATCATCTCTGATGGGATTGTCCTGAGGGGATCTCCTGAGCCATGCCCCCGGGGCTGCCCATCCTGCAGCCTCCCACTGGGGAATGGGGCAGCACCGAGATCCAGTGGGAGGCCGAGCTGGGAGTCCTGGGAGGCCGAGCTGGGAGTCCAGGGAGCTCCGCAGAGGGACAGCACTGGAGGACCTGGAGGAAGTGCAGGGCAGTGAGCAGAAAGTAGAGGTACCACTTCTCTCTGCCCTTGAACTCCTGACTGCCCCTAGGCATGTGGCCCTTAAGAGGAAAGAAAACAGCCTCCACCCTGAGCGGTCAGAGCCACGAGGGGGTCGTTCACGCTCTGAGGCCCACACGCTCCGAAGCAAATGTGCGTCACTGTGTTGCTTTCTTCAGTGGACGTCCTTAGCTGCCACGCCTGGGCTTTGTTACTGATGCCAGTAGCAACTCGCCTGTATCATCGCTTTAATACCCAGGAGCTCCTAAGCTGCTCCCTAATTAGGTTTAGCCAGCCAAGAAATTCTAGGTCACTCCTATCCTTTCACAGTTAACATGGAGGTATTTTTCTGGCTGCACCGCTAAATTGCTTTTGCGTTCTTGCAGTTCTACGTCAGAATCTTTGCAAATGGGCCAAATATTTTCTAATTATGAAACCACGGCAATTTGTGTCACCCCCCTTCTCCCTCCTTGCAGTTTTCTGGGGACCTTGAGGAGCAGTGATGCTGCCATCTGTCTCTGCAGACAGGTGCCGGAGGTGGTGGAGGAGCAACCTCAGGGCTCAGCACCTGCCCTTATAATGCCCCTTCCCAGCTGCCCGGCATGGTTCTGCTGCCCACATTCGGCTCCCTAGCTGCAAGAGTAGCTGACTGTTTCATTAGCAGCACTGAGGTCGGTGGAACTGGGGTGGGCATCTGGGTGTGACCAGTGGAGCGACATGGAATAGAGCAACGCTATCCTGAAGCTCATGGGACTCAAGATGCATGACCCCAAAACACGCCACCTTGGCATGATAGAAAATGGCAGGAGGAGAAAGAGCTCTTTGGCCTCCCTTGCCCTTCTTCCTTGAAGCAGATCCTAGGAAGGGTTTCCTGCCTTTCCCTGGAGCAGGTCCTTAGACGCTCACGTGAGGGCTTCCCTCAGGAATGGATATCCTAATCTGAAGAGGAAGGGTCATAGAGAAGACTCTCAACAAACAGGCTTTGTTAAGTTTCCCTCACTTTGTTACCATAAGGTCACACCCCCCACTGTCCCATCCTATGTCACCAAAGCTGTCCACTCTTCATCAAACCCAGCATTAAAATACACTAGTATGGGGGTTGGGAGTGTAGCTCCGTGGTAGAGTGCTTTCCTAGCATGTGTAAGGCCCTGGGCTCATCCCCAGAACTGCAAAAAACATACAAAAGACCCACAAGTTTAACCATTTCTGATGGTTCTTCATTTCCTTATGGAAATTCCCGTGACATGTAAAACTTAAATAAGCATGTATAGTTTTCTCTAGCTAATCTGTCTTTTGTTAGAGGAGCCTCAGCCATGAACCTAGGATGAAAAGAGAAAAAGATATTTATTTCCCCTTATAAGCAACGAAGTGAAGCTGACAGAGTTTGTTTCCAAGCCCCCTCCTCTCTTTGCAGCACCCCAGGGTCCTGTGCTGATCTTAACTCTCCTTTTTTTTTTTTTTTTTTTTGCGGTACCGGGGATTGAACCCAGGGGCGTTCTACCTCCGCGCTACGCCCCTGGCCCTATTTTTTATACTTTATTTTGAAACCGGGTCTCACAAAGTTGCGGAGGGCCTCACTAAGGAGAGAGAGAGAGAGAGAGAGAGAGAGAGAGAGAGAGAGAGCTGAGGCTGGCCGCGAACCCGGATCCTCCGGTCTCTGCCTCCCAAAGTACTGGGATTACAAGCGTGCGCCACCACACCCGGCTGATCTTAACTCTCCTAACAGGACCCATTCAGGCCTGATCTCAAGAACACTGTCTTCACTGAAGTACTTCCCCTTTCCTAATCTCTCATCTACATCTACCTGTCCTTTGTTCTAAAACTTCCAGGTTTTTCAGGAGTCTTGGCAAACCAACCTTTTAAATCAGCCATGTAAAAGTATTAATGAGCCAGTGGGTCAAAGGATGACAGAATACAAAGATGAATGCATTGTTTCCCTCAGTAAAGAACTATGCTGTCAAGCTCTGTCTCTCTGAGCAGAGTAGAACCTGACCTTGTATAGAATTTTTGGTAACTGTGTGTTGGTAAGTCAGCTGTTTGCGGGGGGATGAGGAGGAAATAGGAAAGAACAATGATTTATAGCACTTGCTGTTACATCCATGATGTAAATATTCCGATCATGGCCTGACTCTAAACTACTGGTGATTTAGCAACTGGCCTGCATACCTCCTGAATATTTAACGACTGTCTCCTGCCAACCCCCAAAGGCTAGCGCTAGCACAGCATTTGGTGTGGAAGCAAGAAGTTCATGGGGTTGGGGGACTCTCAAGGTGTAAGTGACGGATGTCCTCCATAGGAGCAGTGTCACGTGGTCGAGACAGTTGCAGATTGGTTGCCACTTGGAGGGGCTGGTAATGGAGTGAGTCCACCCCTGGTTGGGACTTTCAGCAGCTGGAGGTTGACATCGGTTAGCTTGGTAAGCTGTTATCGAGGTGAGTTGCCAATGATCCATTGAATAGGTTTGAAACTAGTTCTGATAGCTACTTCTTATAAGACTACATGATAATCTCCTTTCCCAAGTTTGTAGGAACATTTTTATTCTCAGATGTTACCCACGCTACATAAACATTTTAACGCAAATTTTCTTAGCAAAGACTGGACAATATGGGACACTTAATGACAATTTCAATTAGAATCATAGGAGTTCTTTGTGAATCAGAGCTGGAGGGGTTTGGGTTGGTACCCACAGCTTCTTTAACTTTAAACAGAATCACTTAGAATACTTATTTTACTATTTGTATCGTGTTAATATTCAAAATGGTTTGAATCTGCTATCTATTAGTAGTCATGAAAACTATCTCCGTGGTCCTTCAGTAATGGAATCCTTTTTCTTTTCCAATTATCCTCCTGCCTAGTGCCTCCTGAACCTGGAGTCAGACCACATCCACCCATCCTGTAGTTGAGAGCAGGAACGGGAGCGGCAGACAGTCTGGTTTAAAGGCTGGTCTCACTGACTGCTGCCGTGGCCTTAGCATGTATCGCTCATGCAAGCAACCAAAGTTTCAACAAGAAATTCGTGAATGCTACATGCAGGCTGGATTTGCGCTAGCTAATCTGAAGGATGAAGATGGAAGGAAATAAAGAGTGAACTGACAACAGATTTTATAAAAACGAAAAATCAGGTGGAAAACTAGAGGAAGGCCATACAGCTTGGTCTGCGTTTCCCAGTCTTCAGGCCCAGCCTCACCAGTCCCTTGTGTATCTTCCAACCTCCTGGGTCCTCAAGTCTAGTAACCATTCCCCCATGCACACCTCTGATCTCCCAGCGGGATGCCCTACCCCCCAGCCCTGAGATCAAGACAACTCCACACATACACTCACACTTCCATGTCCAGGGGGCCTCCGTTTGTGGGTGGGGAGTCTCACTGAGAATCACACAGACTCTTCCAGAACAATTCCATCCCACACACCCAGCTCAGACAAAGCTTCTCAAACACAGATTATTGGAGGTCTCACCAGAATCCGTCCCTCCCTCCTTGCCTGCCTCCTTTATCACCTCTTCCTTCTAGGGCCAGCCAGAAGCTGCCCCCTGGCATCCCCATTTTCCTTCTTCCCCCCACCTCCACTCCCAGCAGTAGGCCTGTCCAGTTTCTCAGAATCTCTCCCAGGCATTCTGTCCCTGGGCTTCGCTCTCTGCTCCTCCTACCTGACATGCCCGGACCCTTACTACTCACCCCTCAGGCCTGCTTTGTCCCTTTCTGACTGCCCCATCCTGCCCGTGCCTGCCTTAAACACCCACTAACCCGTTCACCCAGCTTATCTCTGTCTCCTGAATTGGACCCTCACTCCTTGAGGACAGAGGCCACTCGTCTCTAATTCATAGGGCCCGGTGCAATAAAAAGTAGCAAGCCCCTAGAGAGATGCCACCATGTCGATTTCAAAGTTCTTGATCTCAACCCTACCACTTAGCCCATGCTCACTGCCAGCCTGTGATGAGGCCCACAGAAAGACTGTGCGAGCCAGAACGGGAAGGGAGCCAGGGAAAACTTCTGCCCCTCCGCAGCTGTTGACTGAGTAGGAGTAAAAGGGAGTGGGTGGCAGCAGGTGACAGGCAGGTCACCTGAAAGATGACCCATCTTTGTCACACTCCGATTTGTTTGCACAACAGAGGTTGGTACTGAAACTGGCCTGCGTGTCCCCCTCGCCTTAAGCCCCGCCAGCAACGTCCTCTGATCACCAGCGTCTTTACCTTCTTCCTCGTGGTGGAGGGCAGTGCCGTCTTGTAAGTCTTCATCCACCCAGGGGCCAGCGTGGGGCTCCCTCTCCTTTCTCTCGAGGCGTCTATCAGCATTTTTAAAAATCCACACGATCAAAATGCAGACGATCGCCACCAAGACGGGAGTCAGAAGAAACATAGTTAGCAGTGGGAACCCCGAGGTGCGCACACTTCCCAAGCTGGTATTTAACAAACAGAGACAAGAGCAGAGAATGCCGGGAGAGGAAGGAAGGAGAGGGAGGTGCGCCGGAGAGGGAACAAACTGCAGAATCTGAAACTCCAGGATGACTTTGCAAAGGAGCAAAGATCACAGGCATGTGCGTGTGGGGTGTGTGGGTTTGTTTGTGCACCAGGGCATTCACTTTTTAAAACTGTGTACTTAATCCGTGCATTCTTAGACAGTAAGTGCCAGGAGCCATGTAAACACTGCAGTGAGCTAGAGCTTGCTAGCAGTGGTAAAAGGCATTTAATCTTCCTTCGGTATAACTTTTCTCTGGGACTGTCTTCAACTTGCCTGAAGCTAGGAAACACCTGGAGAAGATGTTTTTTAAAGGAACAGATTTTCAGGCAATGACTCAGATTTACTGAAAGAAAATTTCTAGGAAAGAGGCCTAGTGACCTGCATTTAAAGCAGCATGCGTGCAAGGCAGGGCCCTGAGGTGATTGCTTTAACGATGGAGTAAAGAAGAAAGCAACATGTTTTGCATTAGAAAAAAAACTTTTGCATTAGAGAAAAGTGGTACAAAAACAATAAAACATGGTTTGCATTAGAAAAAAATGGTACAAAAACAATAAAATGGTAAATTATATAATACCTTTAAGTAGGTTTGGGGATTTTGTTTGTTCTTGGTTTTCTTTCGTTGTGTGTTTTAGCAAATATCTTTTTTTGGAGAGTGCTATAACAAAAATACTATAGACTTTGTGGTTTACATAGCGAAAAAACATGTTTCTCCCAATTCTGGAGGTTAGAAAATTCAAGATCAAGGTACCAGTGGATTTGGTCCTTCCTAGCGTATATATGGTTGTCTTTTCTCCCTTTGTCCTTACATGGCAGAGAGAGAGAGAGAGAGAGAGAGAGAGAAGAGACACTCATGGAGTACTTACCATGTGGTGCTAGGTTCTTAGCACTCAATAAACTCATATATGCTTTGCAACAACCCTATGCAATAGATCCCATTATTAGCCCCACTTTTCGCATGAAGAAAATGAGGTACATGTAGGTTAAATAATATGTCTATAGCCAGTAATAGATAAATGGGCCAGAAGTAGATCCAGTGCATTTATCTAAGAGGAGCCTGTGTTGTTCATTTCTGCAGAGCAGCCTAGAACCTTAGCCCAAAGCTTGCAGGTTTCAGCCAGCCTGGGGTGTGGGGGAATGGAAAGTGCGAGACACAGGCTTCCCAAGGTGTGTGCTCAGCTTAGGAGGCAGACAGAAACGAGGTTGAAAAGCATGTCCAGCAGAGGGGAGAACTTTGCAGCTGTTGCCACGGCCAAGCCCCACTTGTGGTAACATCAAGATAGCAAAATTCTTCCTAGCCACATCAAGTGTTGTAGTGAAGGCTTCTGATGCTATCGTAGTTTCAGATCGGTTTTACCTGAGAAACAGCTCGTGGCATGGGGTCAGAGAGATGTCATAGTGCTGATTTATGGAACACCCAAACGTGCCTCTCCACTCTGAGTAGCTTTAGCATCTTGAGCTGCTTGTTTCCCCAACGCTTCTTGATCAGCAAGTGAGGAAAGGGAACAGGTGCTGAGGTAGGTGACGCAGCGGAAGATGGTACGAGACATTTGTACACCATATATTACTGTTAGTTTTCATTGCTTACTTCAGATTTGGTATCCATTTTAATCATTGTGGGACTGGCAGCCAGTCTACAGACCACACTGTGTATAGTACTGTTCCAGAAACCACATTTCCCCAAAACACACACACAGTGGTTTTTTTTTTTAACTTTTAGTGTTGATGCTAAATCTAATGAGCTCTGTGTCCATTTCCCTGTGTTCCCTCCCCTTCCCGTTAACATCTCGAATGTGTACTTGCAGAAGAAGCAAAAGAGGAAGGAGACATATTGGGGCATTGGGTGAGCTCACACAGTTCTAAAGTTCACACAGGCTAGCTGTTATTATGCATTGATATCACGTGTTCACCAGCAAGTGCTGCCAAGTGCTCAAGTTAAAGGTTTGAAACAGGCCTGTGCTGCACTCCTGGATCTCACCTTAGGTAGATGTGAAATCAGAAAGAAAAAAAAAACACAGGAAACTCACAAGTTCTTCTAGACCTAATTGACCTCGGGCATACACAACCCACACTCACTAATATCAACTCCGTTTTATTATCTACCTGACTCCTGGCCAGTTGTGTGATGCCGACATTTGTCATGTGTTACTATGTGCCAGTACTGGGTTGACACTTTCTCTACATCATCCCAATGAGTCCACAGCATGAGGCACTTTCTATAAAACTCCACTCTCCCGAAGGGAAAAGAAAATGAAGAGCTACCCACCCTGGCCAATGCATAGTGAATGAGTTGGAGGAGGGGTCCTCAAAGTGTGGTCCTGTGCCAGCAACACCCAGGAGCTGTTAGATATGCAAATTCCCAGGCCCCACCTCAGGTCTGCAGAATCAGCCTGGGAATCGGGGCAGGGCCCAGAAATATGCTTCAGCAAATCCTCCAGGTGATTCTAGTGTTGGTTAAAGATTGAAGGACCACCAGGATCAAAAGATTCTCTCCTCATATCCCCTACTTTATCCCAAATTCAGATTCTCCAACCGTAAGCCCCTGTACCAGAGGAGCAAAGTATTCTAAGTACCTGATATGGTGTAGATATGGAATGTCCCCCAGAAAAGCTCATGTGTTGTCCTGCAGGAAGCCTCAGAGGTGGGGGCATGGTTGGAGGAGGTGAGTCATGGTATGTGTCCCCGGCCCCTTCCTGTCTCTGTCTCTCCCTCTCTGAATCTGGCTGTTATGAGATGAGCAGTTTTTCTCCACTATGACCTGCTGCCATGATGTTTCTGCCTTGGAATTAGCAGACTATGGACTGAAACCATGAGCCCAAATAAACTTTTCCTCTTCTAAGTTGTTCTTGTCAGGTATTTTGGTATCAGTGATAAAAAGCTAATGAAAACAAGACCAAACATTTATTGAAACATTTTCCTACATGATGTCTCAATAGTACACATTATCTTACAGACAAGAAACTCCTAATAAATATAAATTCAAAGTTTTAAGGATGGAACTGATATGTTAAAAAGTTATATTAAGATTAATCCAGAGCTGAGTATGGTGGTACACACCTATAATCCCAGTACTTGGGAAACTGAGACAGGAGGACTGCAGCCTCAGCAATTTAGCAAGACCCTGTTCGAAAAACAGAAAATAAAAAGGGCTGGAGTGTAGCTCAGAGATAAAATGCCCCTGGGTTCAATCCCCAAAGCAACAACAACAGAAAAGTTAGTCTGGCCATAAAATCAGGCACCAACAAAAGCTGTGAGCAGGAAAGCAAGTCCAAGAATGCTTGCAGCCATTCGGATGAGAAGTAACCAGGGTCTTATCTGGGAAAAAAGGCGTGGGCTGGGCAGAGGGATTGTCTACTTATAATCCAGTGGTGGCGGAAGTGATAGTGTCCAGACCTAGGGGAGGAAAGAGTAGGCATCAACTGTTATCTCCCTCCTTCAAATCACATATTTTAATCCATACTTGGTCTCACGCCTTACTTTCCCCAGAAAAAGAGTTTGGGATTTTGTAGGCTTAGTGTGTTATTTAACCCAGAGAGCATCTAAGTGGAGTCATTTATGGGCTTCCAAAGGACAGGCTCTCCATTAAAAAGAGCTCTCAGGAAAAAAAGCTTGGAAGAAAGCACGAGGCTCAGAAAGTTGGGGATTGTGCAGGAGCATGATTTGTCAAGTGCAATTGTCTTTGCTCCTAATAAAACCCATTAATTCTGAGATTGGAGGACTTTCGGAGTGCTGTCCTTACCCAGACAATATCCAAACAGTGCTGCTCAAGGCACAGGCTGGGGTGTACGAGAAAAGTGATGGCAATTCTCCAATTTTTGTATTCTATTATCTTTTGAAATCAATACCTTTATATGAAAGAACTCAACCACAAACAAAATGACATGTATTCTAGACAAGAGGACAGAAACTCTATGGTAATATTAGTCATAAATCTTCTGAAATAGAAAAATAGCATGTTCCAGAGCAATAACATGTAACATTTATCAGTACCATATTTGTTTTCTTTTTTTTTTTGAGTGTCAATGATTTTATGATTATACCATATTTGTTATCTATGGAGATTTATTACTGCTTTTCTGCAAAATAAAAATAATAATTACCACCAGAACTAATGATTATCCCCCAATGTTATTTTTTCTAAGAATAAATAAGGCATTCTTTTTTTATAAAACAAGATGGCTCTTGATGAAGGCATTGTTTCCTTGGTGTTTAAGGAGATGCCTGGGATATTAGCTTTCTCGGGTTGCTATAACAAAATATCGCAAACTGGGTGGCTTAAGACACCAGAATTTTATTCTCTCACAACTCTAGAAGCCAGAAGTTCAAAATCAAGGTCTCCTTCTGGAGGCTTGAAGGGAAAATCTGTTCCATGCTTTTTTGTTAGCTCCTGGTGTTTGCTGGCAATCCTTGTCATTCCTTGGTCTATAGACGTAACGCTCCAATCTCTGCCTCTGTTGTCACATGGCGTGCTCCCTGTGTGTCTTCATATAATGATCCTTCTGTGAGTCTTTATCTCTGTGTATCTTCTCTTCTTATAAGGACAGTATATATTGGCTCAGAGCCCCACCCTACTGGCCTCATCTTAACTTGATTACATCTGCAAAGACCCTATTTCTAAGTAAAGTCACTCTAACGGGTATATGGTGTTCACACTTGAATATGTCTCTTTAGGAACACAATTCGACCTATAACACCTGGTGAAATGGAAGTAAAGATACTTCAGCCTCTTTGTGCTGAGGATCAGTTAATTGTGAAACATTAATCACATCATGTAGAGGTTCCAGGTTTTTACTCTCTCTAATTGTGAAGTAAGAGCAGAAGAAATTTTGTCCATTTGTGTCACCTTGAAGACAAGGTATTCACCCAACCAACTTGTCTGTCATCTATTCCCTTTTAGGGGTGAATCCTCATCAATGACCAGCCTGTCTAGCTGAGACCTTGAGATTGTTTAATGCAAATGTTGGAAGCTCCCCCACCCTCCACTCTTTAATCTCTATATCTATCCCTGGGCTCTAGAAAGGCCAGAGGTCCAATGGTTACATATTTTAATTTATCTTATATTTTAAAATTTTACTATTTATATAATGCTAACTACTGTAATAATTCAGAACATGAGTGGAAATGGAAATGCACTCCAAAAATCTAGAAAAACAGAAAATCAGATGGCCTGTGTCTGAGTTTTAAATCATTTTGGAGAAGATTAGAATAGAGATTTGCAAAGCCAACTAAAAGGAGACAGTGGTGTCTGTCTTTCCTTAGTCAGTTGTAATAATAATCACAAAATGGCAGTTGATGCTTTCTTAAACATTTCCCATGATCATCACTCTTCAGCATTTAATACTCACTTT
This sequence comes from Glis glis, assembly GCA_004027185.1. NCBI lineage: Eukaryota > Metazoa > Chordata > Mammalia > Rodentia > Gliridae > Glis > Glis glis. The sequence continues at coordinate 13,660 of PVJS01012530.1, forward strand.
AAACCCACGAGGTAGACGTCATTAGCATCCCTCCCCCCAACATCCCCACATGGATAGCAAGGCCTTCCACTGGGCTCCCCAGGCCTCTCTTGCTCACTGCTTAGCAAGGAGTTTTCCTGTGTGGCTCACACACCTCTGGAATCTCTGTTTCCTAGAGTCCTGTCAGGATGCACATACTGCCTGTGTCTGCAAGTAGTAAGCTGATGAGAGCAGAACTGGTGTTGGAGTTGATGGTGATGAAGTGGGGAGGGTACAAGGGACATGACTTTGGTTGTTATGAGGAAGAATTAGGAGCTTGATTCTGCCATAGATCAAGCTGCATTCGACAGCTGAGTTTCAGCAGTAATAAAAACAGTATTTTGGCTTGAGCTGTCTAACCGCTGGGTCTGTGTCTGAACTCTGAGGAGCAGAGAGAGGTGGTTAATTGTCACACTCAAGCCTCACAGTAGGCACAATTATTATCCTTATTTAGTAGAAAAAGTTGAGGGTCAAGAGATGAACATTCTTGGGCATGTCTCCATGACAGGCCATGGTACTCAGACTGGACACCTGTGATGTGCACAGCACCTTCCCAAGTTCACGATACAAGACCTCCTGCCCCACACTGTGGCATAGTGGCCCCAGGGCCACTGGGAAAAGTGTCCTAGGAGGGGACTGCTGAGTCATAGGTGGGCAAATGCTCAGCTTTACGAAATAATGCCAAACAAGATTCCAAAGTGTTGATATTTCTGCAAACCTATTAGTAGTTTATATGATGTTAAAGAAAAAAATTCATTCTGATACTTGTTAAAGGTGGCAAGGACAACCTTACGCAAGGCACTAGCCTAACGGGGGTTCTGATGTAGGGGAGAGAGATTGGCCTCAACTCCGAATGCAACAAAAACAAGTGGGAATTCGTAGCCAAGGAGGAAGATGGGGTAAGTGGATGAAAACTTACTAAGAGGAAACATCAAGGCTATGGGGATTCTTGCCCTACCTAACTTAGTAGGATTTATGCAGAGGGCAGGCCGGGGTGATTCAGATATCAAGAGTGGGGGATGAGGAATTTGATCAGGTATTGAGAGAGGGGATTATTTGCTAAACTGATTCATCAGGATTCCTCCCCCCTCCCCTTTGGTGTTACTAGGGATTGAACCAAAGGGTCTCACTAAATTGCTAAAGTCGACCTCAAACCTGCAATCCTTCTGTCTCAGCCTCCCAAGTACTGGGATTACAGGCCTATACCACCTCCCCTGGCATCAGCAGGATTCTTGATAAAACTGGACTAAGGCAGCCAAGGACAAGGTTCAAGGTGCAGAACTAGTCAAGATGGGCACTCAGGGAAGCCTGACTTAAGTTTAGTTTAGGAGAGAGTTTTGTCAATAAGAGTTTCCGTTAATTGCGCATCTTTATCAACAGGTGACATTGTCCTCACAGGGGACACTGGTGGGGCATCTTGTACTTACCTGGATGAGTGAGTTTCCTGTGAATCAAGTGGAAACCTCAGAAGGTAACTGGACCAGAACCATCTTGCCAGCATCCTGATTAATAACACCACCTTGTGGGGGGTGGACCCCAGCAACAGAGGCCTTGGAGAGCGTTCCTGAGAGCAGGCCCTGAAGGAGCCGGGAGAGGTTAGGTTGGAGCTGGTCTTCAACCACACAACAGCCCTGTGGGCAAACTTCTTGTCAGAGCACCTGGAGCACACATGTTTTACATGTAAAAGTAATAAAATAGGTGAGAAGAGGAACATGTGATAAAATTGATTGTACAGAAATACAAAACATCTACATAAAAATACCATAAATGAAAAGTAGACAATCAAATCAGAGCAGTTATAGTAAATAAGACAAAGAAAATATATACTTCATATATTAAAAATTTGTTGCATGCCTTTAATCCCAGTACTTGGGAGGCTGAGACAGGAGGATCCCAGGTTCATGGCCAGCCTCAGCAACTTGGCAAAACCCTGTTTCAAAAAAAAAGTTTGTAAAAATTAACGTAAGAAAACCATTAAGAACCAAATAATCCAATGGTAAAATAGATATAAGAATGACAACAGAATATTAGTACAAGAGAAAGATACCAGCCTATAAACTATACATTTTCAAACTCGATAGTGAGGAAATAAAGTTAACAACAGAATACCATGTTTAATTTCCCAAATCATTTCAACAACCTAGCCAGATCCCCTGCCTCACAGTGAATCATAAAATTATAATAGCCAAATCTGGCAAGAGTAAGACAAAATTTAGCCTCTCCTTTTATACATATTTGAGGTATGTAAATTGATACAGTTTTTATGAAAAGAGCATTTCCAGTATTCATTAAGCATCTTTTGAAGAGTAATTATAAACCAAAAATTTCTCTTTAGAAACAATCCTTAAAGAAAGAATCTGAAATACAAAAGAAGCTTTTTGCACAAAAATGGACATTTTAGCACTACTTATAAAATTGAAAATTGAAAACAATTGTAAACAGCAATGATAAAAACCTGATTGTATAGTTTTGATAGGCTATTAAAATGCAAATTAAAGTTATGTTTTGAGGAATATTTAATAACATAGGAAGATGAATGAAAAATTATATAAGTAAATTAACTTTAGATTGAAAATAACAGGTGCAAAAAATCACTTTGAAAAGTTTTGCATACAACCTATAGCACAATGTCAATATTTGGAGCATATATATATATATATATATATGCACATACATATATATATGAAACATGCATAGAAAAAACTTAGGGCAGGACACGTGTAAAAATAATAGTAGTGGTAACATCTGAGTGGTACTTGGTTTTTAATATCCCTATTTATATTTTTCAATAGTTTCAACAATCAATACGTAATATTTCTATAAAGTTTAAAGGCTAAAACTATATTCCTATTACAAATTCCTTAGTAGCTTCTAGGGTCTGGAATTATTCATGAAGACGGTGTGTATACTGCACACTCTGGGCCACGGTGCCTGAGTTTCTGTCCTGTATTTACCACTTACCACCTTTGTGACCTTGGGGAAGTTACCAATCTCTTGGTGCCTCAGTTTCTTCCTCTGTAAAATAGGGTAATAATGATACCCAGCCCATAGGGTTCTTGTGAGGGGTAAGTGGGTTAATACATGTAAAATGCATACAGCAAGCCCTATGAAAGTTATAGTTCTTATTACATAGAACAAGAAAAAAAGTTAGATTGCACACTCCTTACAAGCAAGACCCATTTCTCTTCATTCCTATATATTTTTCTACCTCCTGCTCCTAACTCCTCCCCTCGCCCCAGTTCCACAATAGTGCTGAGCCAGTAGTGATGTTCCTTGTCTATAAAGCAAGAGCTTCATCACTTCCTGCCACTATTTTATTTTATTTTTTATTTTGTGCTACTGGAGATGGGACCCAAAGCACATGCATGCTAAGCAATCACTCTTCCACTGAGCTACAGCCCCAACCCTGTTATTCCTTTTAGAGTATTCCCAAAGTCAGAAGTGACCTGCCCAGCACGGGCAATCAGTCTATGAAAGAATGTGCAGTGGCAACATCAGCACCATCATGATGACATTATCAGACAAAGTAGTATAATTACTAAATATCACGGGTAATGAGATGTGAATGAATCCCAAATAGGCCACTTGACATTTTATTGACTCTGTGTTCTTTCCGCCCTTGAGGCAACAGCGACACCTGCTGGCAGCACAAGGAACTGGGCCGTCAAGGGCCTCCTGGCTGTTGGAATAGAGATACAGAGATGGCTGTTCAACCCTGGGTGCGTGGCCCAAAGAAGGTGGTGGGAGCATCTGTTCCTGACCTTAAAAGTTGGCAGGTATCAGGGGAATAGGGTCGTATTCAAGGGAAGATGTTGGCATCTTGGGTGATACTTAGGCTGGTAATGGGAACCTAAGAGCTGAAGTGGCGGGAGTGGGGGGTGACAGGACTTGTTTAGAACCTATGGTGATGGTAATGGGTCCCCTTCCAGGTACGGGGGCACTCCGCCCAGGTGTCATCCCCACTGGGTCTTGCCTAGAGGAAGACCGGTTCTTGTCCAACATCATGCCCCTTCCCAGGGCAGCCTGTAATCAATTAGGGATCATGATAGAGATCCAAAGGCCATGCCCTTGAGCCCAAATCTAGATATTCCAGATGGTCGTCCATCTTCAGACCTTCTGTAAAGTTGGCTGAGCCATCTGTGTGATGGCATCTCTACCCAACATCTTCCTCAGCCCCGTCCTGCTTCTCCCCTCCCCTCCCGACACCTCTCCCTGGTCAAGATCTCTACCTCAGAGTCTAGGACGGTCTTCCTCCTGCGGAGTTGACACCCTAGTGGGAGAGCCAGAAGGAAACAAGCAAGCATATCCATAAATGCTTTCAGAAGATAGTAAGTACAGTCAGCCCTCTGTGTCCATGGGTTCCACATCCCTGGATACAATCGACCATGATTGAAAATATTCAGGGGAGCCAGGCGTGGTGGTGCACGCTTGTAATCCCAGTACTTGGGAGGCCGAGACAGGAGGATCCCAGGTTCAAAGCCAGCCTCGGCAATTTAGTGAGACCCTGTTTCCAAATATGAAAATTTAAAAAATCGGACTGGGGGTATAACTTGGAGGTAGAATGTCTCTGGATTCAATCCTCAGTACCAAAAGAAAAGAAAATATTCAAAGGTAAAAAACCTGCCTGTACTTAACACATACAGACTTTCTTCTTGTCATTATTCCATAAATAATACAGCAGAACAACTATTTCTAGAGCATTTGCATTGTATTAGGTATTATAAATAATCTAGAGATTTTTTTAATTTATGGGAGGATTATGTAGGCTATGTGCAGTGGTTCACCATTTTACATAAGGGAGTTGAGGGTTTAAATTGTGGTATCTGAGAGAAATATTGGAACCAGTCTCCCAGGGATACTGGGGAATGACCAGATTAAAAGGACAGAAGAGATCTGGAGAGGGGCTGAGCAGAACAGCCATGGTGGGTCAGTGCTGGCTGCCGCTGGAGGCCAATCCTGAGGTCACCAACCAGTTTCTCAAACAATTAGGTCTGCATCCTAACTGGCAATTTGTTGATGCATTGGAATGGATCCTGAACTCCTTAGCATGGTACCAAGACCAGTGTAACTTCTCTTCCCCATTACAGAAAAATATGAAGTAGTCAGAACAGAAGAGGAGGAAGAAATAAAATCTCAGGGTCAGGATGTTACATCATCCCTATGTTTCATGAACAAACCATCAACGATGCCTGGGGAGCAATTGGCCCGATCCATGCTACGGCAAATAACAAAGACGAGATGCACTTTGAATCTGGATCAACCTTGAAAAAATTCCTGGAGGAGTCTGTGTCAATGAGCCCCGAAGAACAAGCCAGATACCAGGAGAACTATGATGCTATTCCAGTAACTCATGAGACCAGTGCCCACGAAGGTCAGACTGAGGCAGCAAAGGACCTCTTCCTTTTATTGCATTAGTACATGTGGATGGGCATCTTCTGAATTAGATGGGCAGAAACCATTTCCAGTGAACCATAGGAGAACCAGTGATGCAGCTTAATTAGAGGATGCCATAGAGGTCTGCAAGCAGTTTATGGAACGTGACCCAGATGAATTAAGTTTTAATGCAATTGTTCTTTCTGCAGCATAGTTCGTCAATAATGGAAATAACAAATACTGTATTATTTGCACAAAAAAGTTAAACTTCCACTGCCATACACTAACTCACAAATTGTGGTATTTTCATTAACTTGACTGATTAAACTTTATGATATTAAAAAAATAAAAGGACATAAGAACTGGGCATGGTGACAAATGCCTGTAATCCCAGTACTTGGGAGGCTGAGACAGGAGGATCGAAGGTTCAAGGACAGCCTCAGCAAGAAGTGAGAGCCTCATCAACCTAGTGAGACCCTGTTTCAAAATAAAAATAAAATAGGGCTGGGGGTGTAGCTCGGAGGTAGAATGCCCCTGGGTTCAATCTCTGAACAACAACAACAAAAAAGATATAATAGGGTAAATTGATAAGCACCGAAAGTGATAGAACTTGTAGAGGGTGGTCAGGGAAGGCTCCCGGGGGTGACTTTGGGTCTGAGAGCTGAATGATAGAGAGAATCAAAGAAGGCAAAGTCAGGCTTAGCAGGCCTTTGCAAAACAAAGAGAAGGCCGCTCCCTGCAGTGGAGAGAGCCAGGTTGAGTGTGGTAGAAGATAAAGTTGGAAGGGGGCCTTTCCATAAAGGAGCTTACAGGCCATAATAAGGAGTTTGGGCCTTATTCCAAGTGGGCTGGATGGCTGTAAGTACTGAAAAACCTGATCTAATTTAGGTTTTTAAAAGAGGACCCTTGCTACTGGGTGGAAAATAGATTAGAGAAATACAAGGGTGGAAGCAGATTTCTGTCTTAGTCTCAGCCTCTGTTCCTTTGATTACAAGTTACTGTCCATTGGTAGGTAGTGAAATTAATCAAAGGTTGTTAGCATTTTTAAGTGAAATAGCCCAGGCTAGAAAAGAATAAAATAGAAGATGGAGGAGTGCATGGCATTCTATAAGAGTAAATACTGTTTCATGATACTTAATATAGTTAAAATTGTGTGGGTATGTGTGTACAGATTCCATATTAAAAGAAAACTTCTTCCCATAGATCTTGGTCACAAAGTTTGAAAGCCACGGGTCTCGTTGATCGGGAAAGCACACTAACACTTACAGGTTGGGTTAAGTGGCCAAGGCCAGAAAAAGCTGCCGGAGAAGGAGCTGAGAGCCCAGAGTCAATGAGTCAGAGACCCCATGAGAAGTTGTGGGGACAGAACAGGCCAGTCTTAGGAAGACCAGCGTAAAGACCGGAGCATGACTGTGTGGCCCAGAGGGTGGAGAGCAGCTGGAGTCAGTAGCTGCCTCGGATGTTTGGGCTTTGAGGCAGCATCAACCTCAGCTAAAGCAAAATGCTGTTTGTTGCTTTAAAACAAAACAGAACAAACAGACCCCACCACAAGATGGCAGAACACACTTGCAGAGACTCCCAGTTTCCCTCTGGCAGCTCCAGTACACTGCTGCAGTCACAAGACAGGAGCAGTCCTTGTGAGTGGCAATTCCCAGGCTTCTCCAGAAAACTGAAATGGAAGAATAATGGCGTCGTCCTTAAGGACGTGGGAGCAGTGTTGGTGGCAGTAGTCCCGGTGAACTGGAGAAGCCGGAGCAAGATGGCCTGGGGCCGCCCTCCACGCGTGTCTTCCACAGGGCAGCAGAGCCGCGGCATCTACTTGGATCAGAAAGTTCTCAGGACATGTAAGTCCAGGAAACCTTGGATTCTGTATCCTTTCTTGTTGTGGGTTAAATTATGTTCCCTAAAAAGATATGCTAACCCCCAACGCCTCAGAAAGTTACCTTATCTTGAAATAGGGTCACTGGAGATGAAATTAGGTAAAGGAAGATGAAGTTGTTACCGGAGTCCTTGGGCAAAGGCCCAGGCCCCCAGGGTCGCATCAGACCAGGCTCTGCCCCCCCATCCCAATATGCCAGAGACGAGAGTGGTGAAGAGCAGAAAAAGCGCTTTCATCAGTGTGGCCACCCTGGGAAGAACAGTTACGGGAGACAGGGATCCAAATCTCTCTTCAAGGGGCTGACAGAAGCTTTGAGAATTTCTGGAAAAGGGGAACCGAGGCAGGGGTTGGGGGCTGGCGGAGCCGGCAGAGCCATGGTCTGGTGGATCGTCATCTCAGGGCTGGTTCTGGGAGGTGGTTCTGGAAACGCCCCATCATTTGAGGGGCAACCCGGTTCGCATGAGATGATAGCTCCTGTTTAAGGGCGGGGGCAACCTTAGCTCCTGGGTAATTAATGAGTAATTGCTTCCATTTAGAGGGCGATCTCTTCATGGCGTGATCTGTGCGCAGGCTCCACTGTTTCTGGGATCCAAGGTGACTGCAGGTGTAGGGCAGGGACTAGAAGCTTCTAGGTGCCACTCCGGGAGTCTGGCAGTTGAATGCCCCTGCAAATCTTGAAAATGTCTTAGTTACTCTTCTCTTGGTTTCCTCAGTCTTGAAATGATAGGAGTTAGGTTAGGTAAACTTAGGGCTAAACCTTGCATCGCACTCCTTAAGTAAATAAAATGCCTATGTGCACCATTACCGACCCAAGGTGAAAGTCATAAAGGAGACAGATACAAAATGAAGGCAGAGATGCCAAGCTTTGTCCTACTTTTAGTTACCCATAGGGTGCCAGTAGGCCCAAGTGAAGAGTCAGTGCTTTTAGCAAAAGCCACTGCTAATTCTCTAAGGGCATATTGGAATACAGTGGCCCATAATCAATATGATGGTGTCCTTCTGAGAGAAGAAGAGACACAGAAACCCATTTACACCCACGGAAACGGCCATGTGATGGTGGAGGCAGAGACTGGAGTGATGCTTCTGGATAAGGTAGAGTAGAAGTAGTAAAATTTTAGGTAGAAAGGAGACAAGATGGGAAGGAAAGGAGTAAATCTAAAGTCCTAAGCTTGCCTTGCTTAGGACATGCCAAGAAGCAGCAAAATCCATATCTCTAAAAACACAATGGGCTAGCTTCACATCCAAAAGCCCTGAGAAATTCCTGAGGTGATTAATTTTGGAAAAGAAAGAGCTTCCTCTTCCACCGAAACTCCGATGAAACTCCGGAAAATCACACCTGTTGTCACACTCAGCTGGCCACCCAGTCCTGAAGCAAAAGAACTTTTTTGGAAGAGAAAGAACTTCACCTTCCACCGAAAACTTCAGAAGATCACGCCTGTTGTTATACTCAGCGGGCTACCGGCTGCCCAGCAGACTTCCTGTCTCCACTCCTCTCTGCCCCCAAAAGACCTGTCCCTAAAAATTAACATTCTGACGAAAGAAAAAAAAAAGGCATTTTCCCGCCGAGTACCTCTAACCAACCCCCTCCCCATTTCCAGTGACTATAAAAAGAGACTGCAAGAATTTGGGGAGGCTGCTCTCACTTCTTGAGGTGGCCCACGTTTTCCCTAACGTGTTATCCCTTTTCCTTGAATTAAACCTCTGACTTTTCTCTGACTGGCGAGTGTTGAAATTCTTTTCTACACAGACCCAAGGACCCTGGGGACCCTGAGGTGAGTTTCCCCTTCCAGGCTGGGGAACTCTTTACGACCCTCCGTGGAGCTATCGAGCTCACCCTGACACTTCTGTCATGGGGAAACATGCTAATTCTGAGGGGTCCTTGGCTTCCATGATGAATAACAATTTCAACACATTACATCAGAAAAAGGCAAAGGTTTTAATTAACTTAAAAAGGTGGGGATACAGGTTGGGGGTCATCTAAGAAAGGGAGAGCGCGTCTCCCTGCGCGCGTCCATCCATCCAGGTGAGCAAGAGAGCGTCTGCGTGTTTTCGCGGTTCTTTTATAGGAGGGGGTAGGTAGGGTCGCACAGGAGAGGTCAGGACTTCCTCTTGGTCCTGTTTCCCTGGCAACAGATAGGCAGTGGGGTCTGGCCTTTGTCCTCCTCACCCACCCTATTTACATTAAGCATCTCAGGTGTGGAGAGGAGCCATTGTGATTCAGGGTGTGGACTCATTAAGGCTTCTGCCTGACTGAACACACCCTATAGAGTGGAGTTAGATTATGAACTTTCAAAATTTTAAATCTCTATTTTCCCAATGTCTCCTTTCTGCCTGATATTTCTATCTTTTCTATTCTACCTCATCACTTCTACACACCGAGGAACACCCAAGGATTGCCAGCTGTCACCAAATCTAGATGGGGCAAGGAAGCGATTCCTCCGACAAGTTTCCAGGGAGCATGGTCCCACTGACACCTTGACTCTGGATGCCTGGCCTCCAAAACTGTGAGACAATACATTTCTGCTGATTTAAGCCACCCAGCTTGTGGTACTTTGTTACAGTAGCCCCATATTCCTCTCTCAAGAGGAATAATTTCCCTAAAGCAGCCTGAAGGCCTAAGAACCCCATCATTTGAGACACATTGACCTGGACTGTTACTTAGAAGAAGTCATCCTAAAAAAAAAAATATGTTTGGCTCCCGTTTCAACCTGGATACTCCTGTGCATACTCACATTAATTTGCATTCAAGATATCCAAGCAGAAAGAAGAAGCCAAACAGATCATATTTCAGAGAAAACCCTGTGACGCTCAGAGGTTTGGACTCAGGGCATCAGACCAAGCTTGGATGCTGGAATGGGGCTCCTTTGAAATTAAAAGCCCCACATTGGTTTTTTTGCTTCCCAATTTCCTGATAACCTGTTTTTCTGCATTCCACTTTCCTCACACTGAAAATAGAAATTGAGAAACTGTCCCCCAAGTCTGGGCGGGTGTCAGCAAGGGTTGAAAAACCAGAATTATAACAATTCTCTGGCTAGCACAGCCTAGCTAAATCTACGTATGCACATGTCCTGCCTTTTGTCTTGTTGTACCCCTTTTCCTCTCACAAAAGCCATTCGTGTCCCAGAGCCCCCCAAGATGGAAACGCGAGGCATAAAAGTTCCAAGATCTTCCTCAGGGATGCCTTTGTATAAAGCTGTTTCCTTCCACCACTTTTGTTTCCCGAGCTTTGGCTGGGGTGTGCTCAGCAGAACCTTCCATTCTGGTAACAGTACCATTTCCAGGTTCAGTGAGCAGTCATGATTTTTTTCCCTTCCCTCTTGTCACCTTCCAGTGAGACTGTCCCCACATTTGTCTACTGGCAACAGATTAACTCCTAAGACCCCACATGACTGCTGTCTGTGTCTTCCCCCACCCCCAGCCTTAATCTGCTCGGGAAAAGGGCAGGAGTGAGATTCAGGAGCCAGCCATCAGATTCCAGGGAATATAATTAAATTAGAGGGTAGAGTGTTTCAATAAGCCTGCTAGAATTGAACTGTCTTTTAACTAAAATGTGTCTGGCTCATCCCTCTGTCTGTTAATAGAGCATTAGCATCAATTACCACCACTCTGCAATAAAACAAGGAATAACAGAGAGATGCTAAAAGCAGGGTAGTCTCAGGAGAGGAGGAGGGCGCTGCTGAGGAGAACTGAAGTCCCAGAGACTCCAGGGAATTGATGAAGGTGACTGCCTCACCCAAATCCATTTCTTTACATAGATTTGATATGGAGCCTATAAGATGTGGATGCATTTTCTTTCTTAGTTTCTCCCTGGGGAGGGGGTTACCATGGAAATCAAGACAATATTTAGAAAGCTGAATCTCATTATTGATGGGGAAAAGGTCCATTTGTAGGGTTAGAAACTCTGGAAGGAAGGTTACCGAAGGAAATGTGGAGGGGGCTTCAGGGTGTGACCCAAGGCCCAAAGTAACCACAACACACAGAGTTCAGACTTTGTAACACCAGCTCCTTGCTCATTCTAAAATTCATAGTTTTCCTAAGAATGAATTACAGGTAAAGCTAGTTGTTCTGCAAGACCTAAAGGAAATTCCCGCCATATTGTAGTTAGGGAGCCTGCCAGCGGCCTAAAACAGAGCCAGAGCTTACCTTTGGATTTAGACAGCACAAATTACTTAACAGGGTTTGGGAATACTGAGGGATTATGCCTGGTACTGTACTTAAAATAAGAAATGAATTCTCACCAGAAATTATTAATCTGCATTCCTCATTTCCATACCCTGATATAGTCTTACTAGGGATCAGTGGGAGGGGGAAATGGATGGTCCCACAGCCCACTAGCAGAGAATCACACAACTTCAGGGATCCCCCACGTAACCCCAACTTCCTGCTTCCAGTTGACAAGTGGCCTTCACGGGTTGCCCCAAAGTCGCAGGCCAATCGAAAACACTGACTGGTATGAGAAATAATTAGATCTTTTCTATCAAAGGAATAGCTTCACTTGGGCTTCATGTTGTAAAGCTGCCATTGTGTAACTTTACATGTGCTTGTATTTTTGTAAAAATAGCATTTCCTGGGAATTGTGAGTGCCAATCCCTCTCCCGGAATCCCCTTCAGACAATGGCGTAAAGATTGTGAGGCTACATTCCCACCAATGGGAGTGCAGCACAGAATAAAATGCCCAGCAAATCTCTTCCATGTTGTTCTTACACACCTGACTTTACTGGTGGCAGGATCCCTCTTTGCAAAAAGTAAAATTCGCCTTGCCCAGCTGCTTTCAAATACAAGTCTTTTTTTTTTTTAACAACACCATAAAAATTTACTTCTGACACTGGGTCTCTTGACCCCCAGGTCAGTGCGCTCCCCACTAAGCTCCAGGTCAAACCACCTGCAGCTAAACTCTCTCAATCACCTCTGGGCTGCTGGACCTTGGGCAAATCACTGAATCTCTCCAATCTTCTTTTTCTTATCTATGAAGCAAAGACTACAGAGATTTTTCATTCTTCCTGTTTCACAGAGTGGCTGTGAAACTCAGGAAATGGGCAGACATGTTACAAAGGGAGGGTCTGCTTGCTAAATTGTTGATCTACTATTTAATTCATTTGTGAGTGCTACAGTTAGTCAAACCCTTTCAGATACTCTTCTTTTCTTTTGACTAAGCCTGTGTTTTACACATGAATTATGCATTCCCACCTGGAATCTTTGAATACTTTTTGACCTGGCTGAAGGCTGCAGCCTTCGGGGTCGTGGGAATTAGAAATCTGAATGGCATGCAATTTTTCTCTAAAGGAAACCAACTTTAGAGTTGAGTCTCGCCAATCACATGGTTAAACACAGTGAACAGCCTGCTTTGTCTAGCGACTGGCAGGTCTGTGAGGCACACTAGTGTAATTAACTAGTTCATTCACCTTGTCAAAGTGGTATTCACCTGCCAGAAAGTTCTTCAGCCTTCCAACTAGATAGCCAATCCACAACTATCAATACTCTTCAGAGGTCAAAATTACATCACTGAAGTAGTATTTAGGAGACCTTTGGCTAACTTCTAGAAGAGGTGTTAGAGGCCTAAAAGTTGGTGGCTTCAAAATTTCTATAGGAGAGAGTTAGGAGCAGCAATTTGGTTGGAAAACAGAGCCTAAAGAAGCATTTGGGAAGAAAATACCAAATGTTGACATCATCTAATGGAGAAATGGACCAATGGAAACAATGAAGGGGAAGGCTAACACTTCCTCATTCCCCAACTCTTGGTACCAACTGGTATTTGAATTCTTGTTCTTTCTACTTAGTACTTAAAACAAACTGCTGATTTTGTCAGTCTTTTTTTTTCCCCCATCCTGGAATAATAGTAATTTCTAATAATGGTATATCTACTTTAAGACTTCAGAATTAAGACAATCTTCTTAATTCATTTTGTACTGTGCCTAGCACCAAAAATATGTAAATAAATTAATTTAAGAGGTGCTTAATAAATACCTCTTGATCAGGGAATATGTGGCAACCTATAGTGGTTAATAAATGAAATATCTATTTACATTCTTCCATATATATTGGGAAAATATATTTTACTTTTTGTGCTATTTAGATTTAGCACTTTTAGAAATAATTTGTTTTTTACTGTTTGTATTTTATTAGGTTTAATCCTCTCTCTTTTCCTCTCCCCTGTCTTTTTTTCTCTCTTTTTATGCCTGCCCTCCTCTCTCTGGTTAGTTTGATCCACCAAAACATGGTTGAAAGAAACATCAGGGAAGCACTTAGTACCACAGCTCAGAGAGTGAGCAGGGTGCCTCCGGTGTGCTTGGTTGGTTGGCTGAAACACGAATTGAAAAAAGGCACTCTGTGAAGGAGCTGAAAGCGCCTTATCTCTCCTGGTTTACTATAAAGCAAGAGATTCAGATGCTCTAGGAGCCTGGAAAGTGTGATACTGTGAAATGTGCATTTGGTCTTCCTCCTGTTTCTTGGCATAAAACTTCTAAAATCCTTGGAATCTGCGAGGTGTTAGTGTCTTTCCATGCTAATCAGTCAAGTGATGACTGGCAGCCCTTAGGTAGCCTCAGGACAGGACTGGTCGCCAGAAAGATCAAGGTAGGATTAGAGGGTTGGGACTTCCAACCCTACCCCAAACCTCTGGGGAGGGGGAGGGGACTGGAGGTTAAAATGATCACAAATGGTCCAGGATTTGATCAATCACATATGTGGAATAAAGTATCCATAAAACAAAAAAAAGGCCAGGGTTCAGAGAGCTTCCAGATAGCTCAAGTTTTTGGAGAGTGGTGTGCCTCCCCACACACAAACACTTCTGTCATATCACACCCTATGCATCTCCTCATCTGTATCCTTTGTAATATCCTTTATAATAAACTGCTAAACCTAAGTACTTCCCTGAGTTCTGTGAGCCACTCAAGCAAATTAATTGTACCCGAGGAGGGGTTTGTGGGCACCTGATTGGTAGCTGGTGGGTCAGAAGCACAGGGAGAACAACCTGGGGTGCGCATGTGTGTGTGTGTGTGTGTGTGAAGGGTTTTGGGGACTGAGCCTGCAGCCTGTGGGATCTGATGCCATCGCCAGGTAGAGAGTGTCAAGACTGGTGTGCACAGGGCCAGAGCTGCTCGCTCACTTGTTGGTGGGGAGACATCCCCACACTATCAGGGTGATAGAAGTCTTCTGTGGGGGTTATGGAGTGAGAGCAGAGAAAACACAGGACAGTTTGTTTTTCAGAGACGCAGAAAGTTAGAGTGGGTTTGTCATTGGAGACCAACTCGCTCACCCTGGGAAGGTTTAGAAGACAGACCTTTCAGCAATACTTTGAGAAATGAATTTGTGAGGGAAGTCCCAGCATCCTTGGAGAGCCCCGTGGTTGTTCTTATCTGTAGACCAAACCTTAGAGTGGGACCATAGCCAATGTAATGGGCATAATTAGATCCTGGGGCAGCAGGGGCCAAGGGGCAGCACCGGATAATCAAAGGTGAGGTGGGCATAGCTATCTTGATGGATGGCAGTGTTAAAGCAGCTCTAGTAAGTCTGACTTGCTCACACTATTGGCACTGGCTAGATGATGGTGGCGCTCCTAGAGGTGACGTAGACTGGCAACGTACTAAATTCTTACTTGATCTGTATAAGCAGAAAAGTTCCAGGTCGAGTGAACAAGTCTAACTTGCATCTGAAAACACAGTCACAGCCCCTCAACCAGAGTTCAGCTGGTTTATAGACCCAGAAGCCCTAGATTGAAAGGGAGGCTGGGTCTCCTAGAGAAAGTACCCTGGCACATGGTTGAATGTTTCTACTATTAATTTGTCTCCCAGTCTTCCCCGTAGGGACCTACAGCCTTTTACTTGTGTAACTGTACACCAATGAAAAGGAATTGATCAGAACTTTCAGGGTCTATTGGACATTGACTCTGAACTGACATTGATTCTAGGAGACCCAAAACATCCTTGTGGGCCCTTAGTTAGAGTAGGGGTTCATGGAGGTCATGTGATCAATGGAGGATTAGCTCAGCTCCATCCCACAGTGGGCCCATCTCCTTTTGGAACACCTGACCATGGGCTGTCAAATTCCCAAGCAACCTGAGCTCACTCATCATGAACTTGGTGTTATCTGACTCACCAACCCACAGAGCTGGGTGTGTGCGGCAGCACAGCTTCATCAAATGGAAGTGGTGTATGTGTGATCAGGCCCTAAAGCACAAGTAAGTGAGGCACTGAGAGGAAAAGACCTTGGCTTGCTTTACAGACAGCTCCACAGGACACACAGGCACCTCCCCAAACAGACAGCAGCCCTGGCACTACAACCCCTCTTTGGAAAATCCGGACAGTTACGAAGGGAAATCCTCCTAGTGGGCAGAGCTTCAGGAAGTGTGCAGGGTTGAACACTTTGTTTGGAAGGATAAATGGCCAGATGCGCAATTATAACTCATTTATGTGTACACATGTTTTAAGCAAACATCTGTGCTTTCATTCCTTTTTTACATGATGATTTCCTCATCACATAACACAGGATGCAATGACTTTACAGATATTTAAGTATTGCTCATTTTGCCTCATAGCATGTAAGTTATGGGATATCAGAAGAATCGACTTCACTCAAAGAGTTTAACTCCCCTTCAAGGAAGGAATTAGTGCGTATCTGTCATATGCTGGATAGTTGTATCATACTTGAAGGAATTAATGATCTTATTGTCTTTATTTGGAAATGAAGTATGTTTTTAGGAGATGCGGATGGGTGCCCGATTGATAAGAGGTGGACTTGAGATGATTAATTTTATGTGTCAATTTGACTGGGCTAAAAGATGCCCTAGATAACTTGTAAAGCCTTATCTCTGTGTGTGTTGAGGGTGTTTCTGGAATATACTACCTTTGAGTCGCGCTTTCACCAATATCCAATCTGCTGAGGGTCCACCTAGAGTGAAAAGGCAGAGGAAGGGCAAATCCTCACCCTCTTTGAGCTGGAGCATCCATTTCCTGCTGTCTTCTTCCTGCTTCTCAGGCCTTTGGACTCAAGACTGAATTACAGAGCTGGCTTCCCTGGTCCTCCAGTTTGCAGACCACATGTCGTGAGACTTCTTGGCCTCCATGACTGAGTAAGACAATTAATTCCCATAATAAATCTTATACATCTGTCTATATAGCTTATGGTTTGTTTCTCTGCAGAGCCCTGATGAATGCATAAACACACATGCATACGTGTATATATATTATTTAAATATATTTTTTCTATTTTGAGTCTATGACTCTTGTTCTCCTGAGTCCCCACCACTACTTTATAGAAAAAGAAGAAGGAGAAGGAGGGGGAAGAGGAGAGGAAGGAAAAGGAGAAACACTAATATTCCAAGTCTGGTCCAGTAACATAGAACTTGGCTACTCAAAGTGTGGTCCGAGTCCTGTGGCGCTGGCCTGAGCTAGGAAGCAGTCTTCCTCACACCCCACCCTAGACCTACTGAATCCGAATCTGCATTTGTAGCATCCCCAGGTGACCTTCCTGCACGAGAAATGTTGAGAGGCTCTGGGACAGACTTTTTGAGGTGGCAATTCTCTCTGATAAAAACGCTGGGTCTCATGCCGGGCGTGGTGGCGCACACTTGTAATCCCAGTACTTTGAGAGGCGGAGACTGGAGGATCCGGGTTCGCGGCCAGCCTCAGCTCTCTCTCCCTGTCTCTCTCTCTCTCTCTCTCTCTCTCTCTCTCTCTCTCTCTCTCTCCTTAGTGAGGCCCTCTGCAACTTCGTGAGACCCGGTTTCAAAATAAAGTATAAAAAAATAGGGCCGGGGGTGTAGTGCGGAGGTAGAATGCCCCTGCGTTCAATCCCTGGTACCGCAAAAAACAAACAAACAAACAAAAAAACACTGGGTCTCCCCACAGCCCTCTCCACTGCCTCTCGCTATTGCCCTGGGGCATTCTGGACAAGGGGCCTTCAGGGCTGAGGTTTGTCACTGGCAGGTCCCTGGCCAACTCAGCCCCATACTACAACTCATTGTGGTAGGCCCCTCAGAGGCCTGGCAAGACTTGGCCTACTGTGTGGTCACTCAGCAGCCATAACACAGACCTGTGGCCCCCAGACACAGAGCAGGGCCCACAGACTGCCCAGGCTACTTCAGGACCTTGAGGTGTATGTTAGTCAGTGTTTGTCTCTGTGACAAAATGCCTGAGAAAAACAACTTAAAGAGGAAAGATTTATTTTGGCTCTCAGTTTCAGAGGTTTTAGTCCACGGTCAGCTGGCTCCATTGATTTTTAGGCCTGTGGAAAGACAGAAACATCATGGCAGAAGGGTGTAGTGGAGAACTGCTCACCTCCTGGCAGCCAGGAAGCTGAGAGAGATAGGAAGGGGCTGGGGACAAGATATGGCCTTCCAGGGCACACCCCCTGTGACCTACTTCCTCCAACTAAGACCCACTTCTTACAGTTCCCACCGCCCCCAGTAGTCCATTCAATTAGGATTAACCCATTGATGAGACCAGAGGCTTCATGATCCCATCACTTCCCCAAAGCCCCGCCTCTGAATGTTGCTGCATTGGGGACATGAGCTTTGGGGGATCCTTTCAGATCCAAACCATAATAAGAAGTTTGATAAAACCATTCCTGAGAGCCTTCATCCGCCAACTATGAGCTGAGTCCACTTTAGTATTCCCGAGCCTGGTGTGTGGCAGCCTCTCCCCAGTTCCCAAATTAGTCAGAGGGCAGGATTAACTGACTTCCACCTCACCTCAGAGAGCCCCCCCCCGCCCCCGCCAAGCCAGCAAGAAGGAATCAGGAGACAGACAGCAGAGAGCTTCCTCTTTCCTTTCCTGCTATGCATTGCTAATCCTCCGGTCCTGGGCAGGTGGATGCCTCAGAGAGATGCGGGCCACATTCAGGTGTAGAGGACACAGGAGGGACAAGCACATTCGTCTTTTGGTGCTGAGCAGGCCCTTCACTTCTCCTGGCTCTGAGTTTCTTATATTTGGAACATTCATAGCCATATTAACCACAAACCTGTATCACAAGGCTGTGGTGGAGATCCACTGAGTTAGTGAATGTCACTACTTCATATGCTGTGGACAGCTGAACAAAAGTGACACCTCTCCTGTCTTGGTGCTTCTACTTCAGAAACAGCTTTGCATCGACTGTCTCGTTTGACCTTTACAACAGTCTTTTGAGTTGGTTAGAACAAGTACAGCCAACTCTCTCTATTCATGGTAGGTTTGTTCCATAAAGTCACCGAGTTAGCAAATATCCAGCCCTTGTACCTAGGAGAAGTATGGGGTTAGATTCTTATGATTTTCTGGTCACACCACTTTTATCAACTAATCAATACATAACCTTGTTTTGTGTGCATTTCTGTTAAAAGACTCTTTACTGAATACTTAGTTTTGATTCACTAGCATTGACGTCCTAGCCCACTGCCCTCTAACTGGTGCCTGGATAAAGCTGAGTTGGACATGAGTTTCCTCTATAAGGCATACCACAGTCTTCCTGGGTTTAGGAACGCCAGACAATATTTTGGCAATAGGCTTGGGGGGTGTTTTAAACAGTGAAGTCACCAAAAAGGAAAGAAAAATCAAAACTTAGGGCACTAAATAAACCTCTTATTTACACTACGAAGCAAGAACGAGGACACAGAATATTGCCACTGTCAACCTCAGCTGGGAACGTGCTCACGGGCTGCTCCGATTTGTCACATCAGTGAGTGACTATGAAAGCACCTCAGGGATTGATTTGGGGATTATATATAGATTATAGCAAGTGGAAGAGTTCATAAATACAGAAGCCACTGTGACAAGGACCTGCTATCCCCATTTCACAGTCATCAAAACTAAAATGGGAAGTGAGTATCCGAGGTCCTGTTAGAAGTGAGCTGCAAGACGAGGGCTTGAACCAAGCTTTTGTTCCTATGCAGTATTTCTCCAGCAACTGCCTTGCTCCTCTTCCTTCAGCCGCAAGAGCCCACTCACAGGTCAGCTATTCAACCCCAGAGTCGCCAACTTACATAGACTTGAATCCTGATTCAAGATTCCAGAAGAGGAACTTCCAGGTCATCTAAATTCGGTACACAGCATGTCGAAATAAGCCACAGGAAGCCTCCAGGGTCATTTTTTTGGTTTCCTCTCAGACTTCCCCAGAAAATTATAGGCTGAAGGTATCCACAGTCTGTGAACTGAACTTCTCCAAATTAGCCACATCTGTATTCAAGATCCCAAAGACTGTTTGATCTTGGCCAACTAAGATTGTGACTGTGGAGAGCTGGAGTGTGGCAGATCAACACTTAGTCCTTTTTAATAGTCATTTACAGTCAACCTCTATATCTGACCTAGCATTCTTGTGACTACTAGATAAAAGTCTTGGAATGTATGCTAAGCTCGCTAGACCTCTGGCCTCCACCCACCCTGAAGCCAAGGATGTGATAATATCTGAATCCTGTAAAAGATTTCCCCACCTTGTTAAAGATAGCATCTCAGTCCTACAGAAGAGATTTCCCTGTTTCTTTGTAGTCTGCCTGCTTGATGACCTCACCTACTCTTTTGTGACTACAAAAGCTCATATAGCTTCTTTCACGGAAGAACCATGCTGTTCCAGGTAACTGGAATCTGTGTTCCCAGGTCACCGTCAGGCTACAGCTTTTGGTGCCTCCTGACACTTCAATGTGCAAAGAAATGATTTAGCAGCGAGGATGCCCTAAGACAGACTGTGCATGGCAGGGTGTTTCCATCCTGTGCAACCTCAGAGAAAAGCAGATGGACAAAGCAGTGGGTGGGTTCTCATGGGGACGCTGAGGCTGGCCATCAACGCTTGCCCTCCCAGCCCAGGAGACAGGCCATCAGGCCCTGGAGGAGGCTGTGCCTGCAGCCAGACTGGAGCTCGGGTCTGTGCAGCTCCAGGGGATCTCCCTGCTGCCTGCCTGTCTCTCCTTTCTCCCAAGCTCTGTTATTCTGCACTTCTGGGCTCTTCTCTCATCTGCATCTGGCCTCCTTTGTTTTGCATTTTCTCAGCTGTAGGGAATAGATTGTTCCACAATAGTAACACCATTCACACGCTGCTGCTAAGATTACAGGGGCAGCCACATTGACCTCCAATGCTTGGGGCTGGTTCAAATGGGCAATTAGAGCGCAGAAGTTTGGATTCCAAGAGCAGGCCGGAGCAGAAGCCCTGGAGCTGTAGAGCAGGGCCTGGGGTGGCACCTGCTCTGTCTCTGTGATGGTTGCTCTCTTTGTAGGTGTAGAAGTGATCACAGAAAGCAGTCCATGTGGTCTTAATGTTTCATTGTCTCCATTTGATAGTTTGTCCACATTCAAGATCAGTAAGTTGAATAATAATCACTGTAGCTGGCATTTCAGGAGAGATTTCCGGTGCCAGCTTCCGGGCTCAGTGCTGCACGGGTGCAGGTAGACTCACCCCATGACTCAGGCCAACTAATTGCATCATTTTGTGGATAAGGAAAGTGATGCTTAGTGAAGTCAAGAAACAGAGCCAGAGCTGGGCGTGGTGGCGCACGCCTGCAATCCCAGTACTTGGGAGGCTGAGACAGGTGGATCACAGGTTCAAGGCCAGCCTCAGCAACTTAGAGAGACCATTTCAAAAATCAAAAATAGCCGGGCCAGGTAGCACATGCTTGTAATCCCAGTACTTGGGGGACTGAGACAGGAGGATCACATGTTCACGGACAGCCTCAGCAATTTGTGAGGTCCTCCACAATGCAGTGAGACCCTGTTTCAAAATAAAGAACAAAATAGGGCTGGGGTCTAGCTCGGAGCTAGAATGCCCCTGGGTTCCATCTCCAGAACCACAGAAATAAATAAAAAATAAAAAGGACTGGGAATGGGCCGGGCGTGGTGGCGCACGCTTGTAATCCCAGTACTTTGGGAGGCAGAGACCGGAGGATCCGGGTTCGCGGCCAGCCTCAGCGCGCTCTCTCTCTCTCTCCCTGTCTCTCTCTCTCTCTACTTAGTGAGGCCCTCCGCAACTTCATGAGACCCGGTTTCAAAATAAAGTATAAAAAATAGGACCGGGGGTATAGTGCGGAGGTAGAATGCCCCTGGGTTCAATCCCCGGTACCGAAAAAAAAAAAAAAAAAAAAAAAAAGGGCCGGGAATGTAGCTCAGAAGTAGAATGCCCCTGGGTTCAATCCACAGTAGGAAGAGAGCGAGAGTGAGAGAGAGAGAGAAAGGAAGGAAGGAAAAAGAAAAAGAAAGAAAGAGAGAGAGAGAGAGAAAGAAGAAAGAAAGAAAGAAAGAGAGAGAGAGAGAGAGAGAGAGAGAGAGAAAGAAAGAAAGAAAGAAAGAAAGAAAGAAAGAAAGAAAGAAAGAAAGAAAGAAAGCGAGCCAGGTCACATGGCAGATGCAGCACTAGAAGCCGCACTCGGGCACCTCCACCATCTCGCTTCTTCCTCAGCCCTAGGTGTCTTTTAATCCCCCTGAAATGCCTGAAGGAAGATACAGGTACATCTACTTTCTCAGCAGCCCCAGGGTGTATCTGCACCACACAATGACCTGAAATGGAGAAAAAGAACGATTTACCTCCAGTAATGAGATTTTTATCTTCAATAGAATCACACACCAGTGAGGATAGAACAATTATAATGTCTGGAAGGAGCTTAAGTCCTTCACCAATAGTTTCCTTTCATAAGAAAGGAAAAGTATATTTTAGTAGACCTGGTGATAACCCAGACATTGCAAAGAGGAAAAAAAAAAAAGGCATCGTGAGCAGGTGGGACTCAGTCCAGTGGGGGAGGACGGCAAACTCAGACCTCAGCCGGGAGCCCTCTGCCGGGGTCTGCTCTGACTGCAGAGAGCATTGGCATGCCAGGGCCACACTCAGGGCCTGGCTGAGCTTCTCACCTCGCAGCCACATCTGGACTGACATCAGGGAGATGGCAAGTGTAAAAGAGAAATCACAAAAAGCTGTGTACAAGAATGTGTTTAACACATGGAACCTCATATGATGTATAACTGTAATGTACCAATAAAGTATGAGAGAGAGAGAGAGAGAGAGAGAGAATGGAATCCCATGCAGGTCTGCGGAGGAGACTCAGGAGAGGACTCGAGCTAGCCCTGGACACACCTGCGTTCCTGCTGCTGGGTGAGGGAAGCGGGGAAGATGGGCTCTTGGGACGCTTTGCTTGTCTGCGGGAGGTCTTAACGGGCAGCTTTAATTTTTGTTCACAGGAAGCTGCTTCCCTCAGAGCTCATAACTCTTTCCTGTTTTCCTTGTCAACTGGCTTCATGAGGATAAGAATCTGCGCGCCTTGGTTGCACAGTACACATAACTGGCAGCAGCCTTTGTGTTTGCCTGGGCTTGCCTGTCCATTTATCTGCACTCCCCCGCTGGGCCCTCGAGTTTCTAGGAAGCCAAAACTTCCACATTCTTTATCTTTGCATCTCCAGGCTCTGACACTACACCTGACCCACACTAGTGTCAATTAAAGGCTGCTTAATGGAATAATGGATTAGCACTCAAGTCCAGATCACCTCAGGAAATGTGGTGCAAATTAGCAGAGCCTGCAAACTTCTGATAGAGGTGAGGCCGGAGGAGGCAGGCGTGAAGGGCCTCTTGTGAATCCCAAGTGGGAAATGTGTAGAAATGGAAAGGCAAATTTCTTCTACTTCTGCCTCATCCAGAGGAGTTCCTACACAGAAGTCCACCTGTAGGGGACATGTCCAATGACCCTTTACAGAACAGCCAGTATTTCCAATTGCCTGTGTGATTTTGTCCGATGTCTTCAATTCTGAGTGTATAAAAACAGAGCCCCGGGGCTGACAGCACAGGCCCCCTTCCAGCTGGGTACAGTGTTCACTCCAGGAGTCTATTCAGTCCTCGCAGAAAAATGAGAGTTTCTGTGCTAGCTACATATTTTTTCTTTACAATTTTCAAAAGAAAGAAATATTTGACAAGTCTTACTTGTACAATACATGTAAAAAGAAATCACAATACAACGAAAGATTTGATTAAATCAAGATCTCAATTTCATCCACTCAGACCAAAATCCTAAAGCATTGGTATTTTGTCTCAAAATGTCCCCATTAACTTAAAAAAATTCAACTCATGTGCCTCACAGGTTATTAAGTGAAACTAGAATGAATAAGCATGCCAAATGTTTCAGTTTTCATTTTATACAGAGCTTCTATATTGAGTTTTACTAAAAAATCCGTCTTTCAACACATATGCGAATAATGTTCAATATAATGTGATATAATAGCAACCTGTAAG
Source organism: Glis glis (assembly GCA_004027185.1). Classification (NCBI taxonomy): domain Eukaryota; kingdom Metazoa; phylum Chordata; class Mammalia; order Rodentia; family Gliridae; genus Glis; species Glis glis. The sequence goes on from PVJS01012530.1 coordinate 37,094, forward strand.
ATAACTCAACTACTTAAGTGCATTTCACAATATAGCTGAAAATTGTTTAAAATTGGTTTTCTAACCTCCATATTTTAAAATGATATGAATGCATCCCAGGGGTTTACGTTGGAGAAGAAAGTATTTATAAAGTGTCTGATGTGTGCTAACTGCTGTAGCTCCTGCTGATGGGCCCTTGGCACAAAATCTGCCTGCATTTGCTTAACTAAGGGATGCTCTGTGGCCATACATTCAGGACCAAACCTAAAAACTGTCACCGGTCATGAAGTCCTCCTGCATGGAAGTCGCCCAGGAAGCTGAGACAAACACAAGTGACACTTTCTGTGGTGTAAGCACACCCCTTTGTCACCAATGCAGAATCACATTATTTGGAACATTTATGTGGAGGGAGATGCATTTGAAACCCTTCTTGAGGATACAAAATAGAACACAAAAGAAACAGAATTATCCTAAACATTTACTAAAAAAGCAAGTACAATTTTCCTTTCAGAACACTAACGGGGGCCCATTGGGGGGCCTCCAACTCTGGGGACTAACAGATGGCTGGTCTCAAAGCCAGTATTTTTCCTCCTCCCCTCTTTTCATCTCCCCCTGTTAGCGAGTAACATGGTCTTAGTTTACTGACCGAAGAAATGGGGTGTTGATGCCCATGAGTCTGAGAAAGCGCATCTCAAGGACAACCTGGACATAAATTGTGTCTTTGTGAAAAGCACACCTGCGTGGCCCTGAAGAGCTAGCTCTTAAAAAAGGACGTTCTTCCCTCTGCTTGGGGACAATCAGGGTTTTGTTTTGTTTTTTAATTGAATGTATGTTCACCGATTTCTTAGATTTGCTAACAAATCAATAAAATTTCTTTTTCCTTCTTCCTAAAGGATTGTCCCAATTATTTGATTTGACAAATTGGGGCAGGTACTGGTACTGAGTTTCTGGTTGTAGTACCTCAAAAAAGTACTGGCTATGGACTTGTAAAAAAAAAAAAAGAAAATACAAAGGTTTATGCCTTTGCAGTCTTAAAGTATTACTCATGGTCAGCACAAAGCAACTCTTCTTTTTAAAATACAAGGTTTTCTCTGCGTATCTTACTATGCAGTTTTTTCCCATGAAGTAAATTCAGCCCCAGAGCTGCCTCTGCTGACTCAGCATCCAGATGTCTGGTGTCCTTGACCCTCCTGTTCCACAGGGTGCTGGTCTGCAGTCAGTCCCGAGGAGGTGACCATAAACATAGCAGACGGGATGCCTGCACACACAGCAGTGCAGATTCTAACCAGGGTCCCACAAGAACTACATTAATCCCTTCAGTGAGCTCCCATGACCTCCCACCAGTTCAAGGTGCCACCACCTCCCACATCAGCACACTGGGGACCAAGCAGCCAATGCATGAGCCTTTGGGGACACACTCAAAACATCAGTGATCTACACTTGTGATATGATTACGCAGACACACAGACATAAACACACAGAAATCTGATGAAATCTCTGGATTGCACCCATGTCAGTTTTCTACTTGTGATATTGTTATATAGTTGTGCAAGATGTTAACATTGAGGGGAATCTGAGTGAAGGGTATGTGGGATCTTCCTGTATGTTTCCTTCCTTCCTTCCTTCCTTCCTTCCTTCCTTCCTTCCTTCCTTCCTTCCAACTTCCTGTAATCTCTAATGATTTCAAGATTAAAAGTTTAGAATAAATGAGTATCATTCTGCCCAGTATGGAGAATGGAGGGAGGACTTTGCAGCAGATGAGGCAAGAAATGCTTTGAACAAAGGTTCTACAGAGGTGGATCTACAGAGCTGGAAGAATTAGAAATGCATTTTAAAATGGTCTTGGACAATAACAAACAGGACCTCTCAAGAGATTAGATGTGGAGGCAGGGGTGGGGAGAGAGCAGGAGATTCAAGAATAAGTCAGAAGTTTATGGCTTTAGTAACTGGATGGATGGTAATGATATTCTATAGTTTTTTAAACTGAAAAAATTTGAGGAAATATGTTCTAATTGGCTGTCACTTTAAAATAATAAACCTAAATAAACATCTTGTAAATAATGCATCATTAGTAATGTTTGGGACAAAAAATATTGTATATTTTAGTCCCAGAGTGAACTAAATATAGGCTGTAATCAAAGTTTTTGGTAAGTATTATGTGACTTAGGTGTGTCAGTCAGCTTTCTGTCACTGTGACAAAATACCTGAGGTTAAACAACTTAAATGGAGGAAAGAGTTCTTTTGGTTGATGGTTTCTGAGGTTTTAGAAGCTGCTCACTCAGGGTGGCCAGGAAGCAAAAAGAGACAGGAAGGGCCTAGAGTTCCAACATCCTTTCAAGGACACACCCCAATGACCTAACTTCCTTCCACCAGGCCCCACCTACTAAAGGTTCCACCAGCTTCCAGTACTACCACAGGCTGGCGATCAAGCTTTTTACATCCGAGACTATGGGAATATTTAAGACCCAAAGTGTAGCACCTGAACTAGTCACTTCATCCCCTCAGATCTTCTGTTCTCTCATCTGCAAAACTGAGCTAAATAGAAGAGCTCTGAAATTTTGTTGTTGTTGTTGTTCTTATAGTACTGGGGATTGAACTCAGGGGAATTCTACCTCTGAGCTATACCCCCAGCCCTATTTTTTTTTTTTTTTGAAACAGAGTCTCACTAAACTGCAGAGGGCCTCACTAAGTAGCTGAGGCTGGCCGAGAACCTGCGATCCTAAGCCTCCCAAGTACTGGGATTACAAGCGTGTGCCATCACACCCCGCTTCTGAAATTCTTAATATTGACGTTGGTTGACTTCTTTTTATGTCTTTGCTGACTTTAGTCATTGTAAGTTCCACAATAACATGCATTTTCTCTGGACACCAACTTTCAGATCATAAGTTGCTTTTAATTTTGTCTCTCCGCTAACTTTGCATTCCAGGAAGAGTCCCTGTGCGGCTCCTGGTCTTGGAAAATCAGCACCTTTGTAAGATATCCAGATCAACCACTGTGTGGGTTGTAATAAAGCACACAATGAACCCTGGAGCACTCTTTTCTCTTGCATAAGATGTCATGTTTGGCACCAGGATTAGCTTAGAGGACACGGGGAAGCCACTGCTGACTGGGCAGAAACCGTATCAGGGCTTGCACTGGGCCGATGGATATGCTGAGGGTCCATTTAGTGCACAGCCTGGTGCGCTGCCTAGACACAGGCTAGTCAGCCTCCTCTGCTGCTGTCATTAAACTGGGTTCCTTAGTCGGGCGTGGTGGCACACACACGCTTGTAATCCCGGAGACCGGAGGATCCGGATTCGTGGCCAGCCTCAGCTACTTAGTGAGGCCCTCCACAACTTAGTGAGACCCTGTTTCAAAATAAAGAATAAAAAATAGGGCTGGTGGTGGAGTTCGGAGGTAGAAAGCCCGTGGGTTCAATCCCCAGTACCACACACACACACACACACACACACACACACACACATACACACCAAAAAAAACCGGGTTCCTCGCTTCTGGTCCTAAACTACAGGCAAGGTCATTCCCCTGGGGGCTGTGTTTTGGGTCTAATTTGATTGACATGCTGCATTTATCAAACTGTAGGCTCTGCTCATCCATATAACTTTCTCTTAGGAAGTACAAGGGAAGCTGTGTTAAGGAGGCGTGTCCTGCAGAAGGACACTAGCAGGAGCCCTCCATTCATAGGAAGACCTTAAGAAAATAGAAATTCCGCCAAGTACAAACAGGACCACTCCATCTCCCTTGTCTCAGTGGACGTTTAGTAAGGGCCTGCTGTGTACTGCACATGTGCCAGGGGGACAGGGAGCAGCTGTCACCTTGGGTGGTCTTGCTGAGGTCACTTGTCCTAAAGAGAGACACCCAGAAACTCAGTCCTGGGAGCCACTTTGCTCAATGAGAAAATTGCATTGCAGGCCACAGGTCACCAGCTTTTCCAGGCTTGGTCTCTGGGTGACAATAGCAGTCAAAGCTCAGCCATGGGAAGGTGCGGCTCTCTTTTCCAGTGAATAGAAAATCGGAATTTTAAAAGAATTAACTTCCGATCATTATAGTCCAAACAGCCCTACATAAAATGTCCTGCTCGTTTGCCTTGGGTGTGTTGTAACTGATCTCTAGGTTGAGTAGTTGCTCCGTGTCGGGCATGGCTCTGAAATCCTTATGTGGGGACTCAGTCCTCATGGCCTTCCTTCGGGATAGGCAGTGTTAGTATCCCCAGGAGGAAGTGGAGGCTCAGAGCGTCCAGGTAACTTACCCGCAGCTACAAGGTAGCCACACAGGCACCTGGCTCCAGTGGCTGTGTGCCTAACCGCTAGGCTACACGGTCACTATAGCACACAGAGCGCTGAGAGCTGAGGTCAGCCCAAGCTTCGGCCCCACCTCTGACCCCAGCACATATGGCTGCCTGAGCCCGAAGGTAGATGGAATGAAGGGCAGAGGCCTTTGGAGTTCAATGCTGCCTGGATATGCAAAGACCCAAGCAGCCGCAGTTACTCCGCTGCAGGAACAGTGCTTCTCTGGGAAGCAGGCAGATGTGTGACAGCTGCCACCCACCATGTGTTCACCTTTGTCAGGGCCCTGCCATCAGCAAACTGTCAAGAGTGCCAGGCTTGCCTCCAATCCCTCATTTCCAGGTACAAGACAGTGTCGATGCCACCCCTGAGGTTTTGGTGGAATCCAGAGTCGCCCCACCGGGAGCTCAAATGGAGTGACACACGTGGACATTGCCAGCCCTGCTGTTTGCAGCTCAATGCATCCTCTCCTGCCAGAGATGCCCAGAAGCATGTAGGTGGGCGATCTGGAAAGTTCCTTGTTTTGTTGCAAGAAGGTTTGAGCGGTTCAAAAACAGAACACTGCTGGAGGATCCCCAAGGGGAGACTCATCCAGCAACAGGTGTGGACACTGCTCCATTCAGCAGAGGGGCAGCTGACAGGCTGGCCACTTCTGTCCTGCCAGCCTAACACAACTTTTAAGATGGAGTCTCTCAGGATGGAGTCTCTGGCTGTAAGAATCTAAGGAATAGGAGGTCATTGGAAGAGGGGTCTGGCCTAGCACAGACCCCCACCCCCACCCCACAACTCTTCTGCTCTCTGCCAGACAGCTGTAGCTGTTCAACATGAATTACTCCCAAACATCTTCTGACATAGGCCAACTCTGATCAACGCCCCTATCAAAGGATGAGGGCTCCCATCAAGAAAGTCAAGTAATCATGGATAAAATCTGAACCCTTCCTTAAAAGAAACATCTGTGGCATCCACATCTTTTTAACTTGCCCAAGCTATGGGGTCATTTATTTCTCAGAGGTTTTATTCCAAAAGGCACTTGGATAAGCCAGGGGTTTGATTTCTTAGCACTGGTGTAGACAGCTGGAGTCGGTTCCACCTGCGTCCCCCAGGTTCCTCAGGCCCCATGTGCCTGTGTGACCAGGCCTCTCTCTCTCCTTGCAGGAGTCGGCTGTGTGTCCTTCAGGTAGCCCCAGGAGATCTGCCCCTACAGGGACAAATGGCTGACAGCAGGCCTCAGGTGAATCTGGCCAGATCACCTGTGAAGATAGAAGTGCATCCTAAGGAAGTCAGTGGAAATCCTCTGGGATCCACTTCTGAATCCAGACCAGAAAGGCAGGCATAGTCCCTTGGAAGACCTGAGGCATTAAAACAGCGCAGGCGCACCTCTGGAGGTCCATGGAGGGTTATTTGAAGGGTTATTTGGCGAGAACTCTGGGCACTCCCTTTCCTCTGAGCTTGATTCCTGGATTGGGTCCCTAAAAGGCTAGCAGTCTTCCAGTCAGTGCTCAGATTGTTAAAGCAAAAAAAAAAAAAAAAAAAAAAATAGGAGAAAAAGAAAGAATGTCTCAGGAGGAACTTCCTGCAATTATCTTCCGAATGCATCCGAGCTTCTATTTATAACCAGACCATTGCTCAAAATGCCAGCTACCTAAAATCTCAAACATGCACACCCCTTCTCCCCAGACTCCATCAAAGCTTTATGTTTCTTCTAGACATTCACACCATCCTACATACCCTATTATTTACATAAAGTAACATGACTAGAAATATCACCTAGTACTTCATAGCTGCACAATAATCCTTGTTGGATAAATGGACAGACCAACAAGCATGGAGTAACCATAAATCCTTTCAGTGCTCACCACCAGCTGGGCATAAGGAAGTCGCTTCTCTTTGGTCCACTTTTTCCCCCAATTTTCCATCTTTGGGGCCTTTCTAATTTTAATCCTGGTCCCTTTCCTGAGGTCCCAACTTTCAGTAACTCAGTTTCAATCTGGAAGAGCCCAGATGTCTCCGTCCAGCCTGAGTTCAGCAAGAGGAGGCCCAGACCCTTAACAGTGAAATATCTGTTACGTCTCAGCATAACTTTCATGCATTATTTGCTTACAGAGCCTCTATCTTCTTTTCCTAAAAGAAAAACAAAATTCATAGTGAACAAACACAGGTACATTGCTTGTGAGAGGCGATAAGATGACACGCAGCCACAACAGAAGGCACTTTTGGGTCCGCTGAATGAGGGCTTCATCTTTTTTTTTTTTTTTATTGGTGCATTGTAGTCTCACTTCACAATGAGTATCAGTTTGGTGTTAACATACATGCACACAGCTCTTGGTGTC
>PVJS01012531.1:0-38227 GCA_004027185.1 Glis glis
GATCCGGGTTCGCGGCCAGCCTCAGTGCTCTCTCTCTCTCTCTCTCTCTCTCTCTCTCTCTACTTAGTGAGGCCCTCCGCAATTTCGTGAGACCCGGTTTCAAAATAAAGTATAAAAAATAGGGCCGGGGGTATAGCGCAGAAGTAGAACGCCCCTGGGTTCAATCCCCGGTACCGCAAAAAAGAAAAAAAAAAGAACAAGTAATAAGGGTATGCTCATTGTTCTTTTTCTAATGAATCAGTTAGAAAAAATGTATGCTTTCTTTTCCTGACTGTAGGAGCTGATAGTTCTGGTGTTATAGCACTCTAGAAGTGAATACGTCTACACAAAAGTGCCTTCCTTGAACTGCACACTGGGACAGCTGCCTGGCCATTTGGAGTTCCTTGTCTTTAGGTGAACAGGCCAAAGTTGGTTCCAGTGTTGGCCTTGATCATTGATACTGGGCATCAAGGAGAAACGGGGTTGTTATTATACAATGAGGACAGGGAGGAGTAGGTACAGTACTTGAGGTAGTCTCTATGATGCTCAAGGCCCTCAGAAATGGAGATTGGGCCAGCTTACCAATTAAAGAATCCTGACCATCTGAGGTCATAATAATTTGCAATGGAGACCAACAGAAAGAAGTTGATATTTGTGTCAACTGTCGCCAAGTGACCAGTTATAGAAATGAGTACTGTAATCCTATAGTTTCTACCCATTCTTCCTTTCTTGCAGTGATGTATATGTATTTACTTAGGCTAACTTTTGGACCTATACTACTTATTAACTTAATTTTTTTCCATTTCCTTTAAGCTATTGTGTTGTGTAACATGTGTTGGAAATGATTACCTATCTAGCTGGGCCTAGAGAAAAATATGGAGAAAGGATCAAGATAAAAGCAGGAAAGTTGACATCACCCAGAGACACTAAACTAGACCTGCATTAAATAATGATATTTTAAGTTTTCTTCTTTGGCAAGTGTGAATTTTTAGAAATACAGGTTGAGTCTTCCCTATCTGAAATGCTTGTGAGCAGAAGTATTTTAAGTTTCAGAGTTTGGGGGATTTTATGGTATTCACATAGACTTTAATGGTTGAGCGTCACTAATCTGAAATTCTGACATCTGAACCACCCCAAAATCCGAAACATTTTGAGTGTCATGTTGGTACTTCAAAAGTTTTGGATTTGAGGGCATTTTGTATATCAGATATTTGGGTTAAGGATGCTCAACCTGTATGGGGGTAAATGTGTTACACCAGATGAGAGGAATTTCATAAGGTAGAGTGTTGGACAGCTAAAAGGGTAAACTGTAAAGGACATCTATACTTTCTATTTTCTGTTCAGCATCTAAAACCCTGCTCCTATGTTTGGGAAGTCTCCATTCTATGAGTCCTAGAAGGGGTGCAGAGACTCTTTCTACTTAGAATTTGGGGGGGGTACTGGGGATTGAACCCAGAGGCATTCTACCTCTGAGCTAACCCAGCCCTTTTTATTTTTTGTTTTGAAACAAGTTCTTGCTAGGGTTGGTGAGAGTCTCACTAAGTTGCTGAGGCTGGTCTTGAACCACTAATCCTTTGGTCTCAGCCTCCCAAGTACTGGGATTACAGGCATGCACGACCACACCCAGCTCTACTTAGAATTTTGAAAGTGGAATGCTCAATGATCTAGTAAAACTGGCAGCAGAGAAGCAGGTGCCCAGCTTAGGTTAGCCCCATCATACTGGCTTGGCCTGGATTTGATTTGAATCTGGTCATAGGGATGCAAAAAGTTACAACCAGTAAGGAATAAATTTTTCATGGAGCCGAATCTAGTTTTTGGATGCCATTGTAACATTCAATATTTAGTGGATGGGAACGTGCTATCCACTCGGGACAGGATCTGTTGCAATGTATGTCATGATGACTGCCTTCCTTCCCTTGTTTTCTGCTAACTGAGCCCTGTTCCCAGTTCCTTGACCTTCATGGTAATTCTGGAAGGTAACTATATAGTCAGTAAATTTTTTTTCTGTTTCTTCCAACTAAGAAGCTTGAGTTTTGTACTTAAGAGCCCATAAGGAGCACATTAAGCCTCGTTCTCTGAGATGAACATTTTCAACCCACAGGCATGTGGGATGTAGGCTGTGCTCCCAGAGGAACCCCAGGACCCCACTCCAAAGCGTCCAGAAAATCCTGCTTGGTTGTGCAAAATAAGTATCTACACACAAATGTTTATCCTCAGCAGTCGAGGAGTGAGATTAGCCCTGTGGTTGCCCCGGCTACGTGATTCACAGAGACAGTCTCAATTTTCTGAGTCATAGGAAAACCTCAGGTGGGCTGTGCAGCCCCAGGAAACTTCTGTGGTATTTTTCATCCCGGTGTTGCAACAGGAATATGATCTATAAATCCTGCCTGCTGGCCTAAAAATGCCAAAAAGGCATTAACATAAACGTTTTAAAAAACAAATGAGTAAACCAAAGAGGAGGCAAGGAGAAGGAAGTGGGATCCAAAAATATGTGGTTGTTATTCCATTCACAATGGTAAAAACGATCCGAGGGTAGACAGTTCTCTGATACCTTGGCATGGAAATCAACAAGGAGCATGTTATATAAAAAGTGATACAGGCACATTTCCAAATTAGCAAAAATAATAGATAAATCCTTTTCAGGACTTGTGAGATCATTAGCTAATCACGGGGCCTGGCCAAAAGGGGCAAAATTCAAATTATCTAGTAGTTTTCTGGAAAAAATGTTAGCTAGAACGTGGTTGTCTATTTTTTTTAATATGAAAAATATGTGGTTCTTCAGAATTCTCATGAATAGGGAAGAACTATTGCAAACGTAACCACGAAAGCCAAATCAGATAATAGAGTGAAAAATAGGGCATGTTTATGATCTTAGGAAGACGGATGAAAACAATTTCAGATTGAATTGGATCTGGAGGGAGCCAAAGTTCAAGCACTGAATTTTATGGCAAAGGCAGAAATGGAAAAAGCCAGAATTAAAAAAAAACATATGAAGATATATTGTGAGTTTCTATATAAAGGTGATTTCACCAAAGGAAGACTGTTTGGGGTTGGTGAAATACAGGAAGTAATTATATGAAAGGTGAAATTAAGGACACATGACTATGGATGAGCATAATATTTTGGTTTATACAAATCCATGGTAATGTCTTAAAATAGCTTATAGTTTCAAGGATTAAGGCTTGTGGTTGAGTGAGCAAAGGCTGGGAATTAACCAGGCTTGGGTTCAAATCCTAATTCTGTCTCTGTATGAAGTTGCTAGGGTGTCTGTAACGAAGACCAGTGACTTAAACAACAGAAATTTAATTCACAAAGGACCATAGTCTCAGTGACTTTAACAACAGAAATCTGTTTCATTGTAGTTCTGGAGGGTAGAAGTCCTAACTCAAGATCAAGGTGTGGGCGGGGCTGGTTCCTTCTGAGCACCCCAGGGAAAGATTGTTCTTGCTTCTTTTCTTGGATGTAGACGGCTGTCTGCTCCCTGTGTCTTCAGGTCATCTGCCCTCTGTCCATGTCTGTGTCCAAATGACCTCTTCTTCTAAGGGCACCAGTCATATTGGAATAAGACCATCCTAATGAGTTAATTCTAGTTTAATTACCTCTTTAGAGCAGTCATGTTTGGAAGTACTGGGGTGAGGGCTTCAACTAATTTATCTGGGGGGGGAGACACAATGATTCTATAACACTTACTTCCTATGTTTTCTTGAGAAAGTCACTTAGTTCCACTGAGACACCTCCCTTATCTTTAAAATAGGGGCAAAAGTTGGGTTTGGTGGTACATACCTGTAATCCCAGTACTTGGGAGGCTGAGACAGGAGGATCACAGGTTCAAGGGCAGCCTCAGTAACTTAGGTCCCTCAGCAACTTAGCAAGATCCTGTTTCAAAATAAAAAATTAAAAATAAAATTGGGCTGGGGGTGTAGCTTGGAGGTAGAATGCCTCTGGGTTCAACCTCCAATACCTCCCCCAAATAGGGGCAAGAAGCCAGGCATGGTGGTGCATGCCTATAATTGCAGTGCTTAGAAGGCTGAGACAGGAGGATCTCAGGTTTGAGGCCAGCCTCAGCAACTTTATGATACTTTCATCAACCTAACAAGATCTTGTTTCAAAAACAAAAAGTAAAAAGGCCTAGGGGTATAACTCAGAGGTAGAATGCCCCTGGGTTCAATCCCCAATAACACATGCACACACACACACACACACACACACACACACACACACACACCAGGAACAGGAGTTTGTCTTAATATGAGAAGTCAGCTAGGAGAATGAATAATACATAGGAAAAAACAAAAAAGTCAATAGATATTGCCATTATTGTTGTGATAAAGTATAACATGGGTTATAGTGAAAGCCCAGAAAGGGAAATCCTCAACCGCTTTAAAGTTATGGTACTCCAACACTGTCAGCAAGCTCAGAAAACTCTCTGCACTCTACCAAACATGTCTTTCATCCCCACCACAAGGGACATCTTTGAATAGATGTCATCTCTTCTCTTTCCTGACATACCTGGGTGGTCAGTATCTCTTAAATCAGAAAAAATGGGCATCTGTCTAGAGAAAATAGTCTACATTTCCTGGCCAGATACTGTTTCAGGTGAAAAACCAAACAAAAATGGACTAAAGGGGGGGAAATTTCAACTAGGTTACATTTCTTGGATAGGGGTAACCTCCTTTTCTTCTTCCCAGTTTTAGACCAGGGGTCTCTGTTGAGCCCGTGGAGTCAGAGCTCAGCTGAGAGACACCAGCAGAGGGCAGCAAAGGGCCAGGCAGTGGGACCTGCCATGGGACCTGTGGCAGGAGTGGGGGAGACATCTTAGCAGGTGGCTTTCTCTTTGGGCCAGGGGTTCTCATTTTCCTTCAAGGAGTCGGAACCTGCCTGAGAACTTTAAGGACTCCTGATGTTCAGGTTGCATAATGAACTGCAATGGATAATTGCATAATGAATTACAATTAAATTAGGATAGAGAGAAAGAGGTGGGTGTTAAACTGGTAGGGATGTCCTGGTGCATGTATTAGTCCATTAGAAACCGACAGGAACAAGTTTGGGAACTGGGGAAGGACAGGGACAAAATGAGTAAAGGATATCTGGCTTCATTACCCAGATGACTGCCACCATCCTAGAGAAGAGGGCTTTGGAGTTTCTACCTTGTGAGCAGGTTTAAAGGATTCCATAGTGCTTTGAAGGGGCCCTTTCCACACATTGGGATTGTTGGAGTTGCTGATAAACAAGACGGCATTTATTAAGGCTATTTGATAAGACATAGCAGATGTAAAATGAAAGCAGACAGATGTAGTAAGAGGATGAATGAAAGTAAGGGTGAATGTTATCCACAGAACAGGCACAGACAGGAGGTGATACGGAACAGGAGAAATACTACTCAAGAGGCGCAGGTGAGAGGCCAAGGTGACCCTGCCCACGAACTGCGCCCAGGCGCAACTTTGGGGTCTAAATCATTATTAAACAGGAGGAAAGTAATCAGAAGAAGATTCAAAGAAATGTATATGAGCCCTGACGTCTAAAAAAAAAAATGAACTGAGGCTTTGTTTGTGTGTGTGTGTGTGTGTGTGTGTGTGTGTGTGTGTGTGTATTTATTGCTGGGAATTGAACCCAGAGGTATTCTATCTCCAAGCTACACCCCCAGCCCTATTTTGTTTTTTATTTGGAAACAGAGTCTCACTAAGTTGTTGAGGCTGGCCTTGAACCTGTGATCCTCCTGGCTCAGCCTCCCAAGTGCAGGATTACAGGCATGCAATACCACACCTGGCTTCTGAGAGAGGCTTTTAAAGAATGTTTGTGGAAGAGGATTTGCAGATTTTGGAAGCAAAAGACCATGGAGAAAGGAAAAATTCTGATTTTGAGAAACCTCTCAAAATTCAGCTTTTGAGAGGAGCTAGAGCATGGCCTGGGTGAGTTTATTTTATATATAAGATATTTTTGACAATTAAATCTGTTTGCTAGCTGGGTAGATAGAGTGAGGTGGAGGTCGTAAGGTTCTGTCAGTCCTTTGAAGAAGATGAAATTTTGTGCTGGGACCCAAATAATATTGAGTATTTTCAAGCTGCCTTCTCCTTGAATTTTTAAAAAGTCAATTATGAAGTCCCCAAATTAACAGAACATAGATATGTTTCTTTTTTCCCTTTTCTTTCCTTTTCTGTGTGTGTGTGTGTGTGTGTGTGTGTGTGTGTGTGTGTGTATGTGTGTGTTTTACTGGGATTGAACCCAGAGGTGTTCTACCACTGAACTTCACCCCCAGCCCTTTCTAAAATTATTTATTGATTTACTTTTAATTATTTTTGTGGTACTGGGGATTGAACCCAGGGGCTTTCTACCTCTGAGCTACACCTCTAACCCTATTTTATTTTTTATTTTGAAATGGAGTCTTGCTAAATTACTGGGTGCTGGCCTCAAACCAGTGATCTTGTCTCAGCCATATCAGGACTGGATTTACAGGCGTGTGTCACCATGCCTGGATTAACCCAGGGCTTTTTAAAAATTAATTAATTAATTTTGAGACAAGTTCTCCCAAAGTTTCCTAGGCTGGCCTCAAACTCTTGATCCTCCTATCTCAACCTCCCAAGTACTAGGATTACAAGCGTGCACCACAGCGCCTGGATTATATATGTTTCTTTGAAGTAGCAATTCTCAAATTTTAGTGTGCATTGGGAAGTCTGTTAGAAGACAAGATACCTGGAACCCCAGACTTTCTAATTTAGTAGGCTTGAGGATTTGCTTTTCTTGTAAATTCCCAAGCAATGCCAACACTCCTGGTCTAGGGACTGTACTTTGATAACCACTGCTTTAAAGGAAAACCTTCCTGTTATTATGGGCAGAGGATAGTTCATGATTGTGGGGGCCACATAAGACTCCCTTAAATAGTTATACGTTGGAATCACCAGGGGAGAATAAGAAATGCTGATGTCCAGGTCCCAGCCCCAGAGAATCTGCTGTGATTGCCTTGGCCAGTGGCCTGGGAGTCAGGATTCTTAAATCCGCAGGTGACTCAGATATGCAGGCAGAATTGAGAGCCACTTGCTGGCCACCCAACATCCTGGTTCTGGTTGGTCTTTTCTTGTGTTTCAGAATAGCTTCAGACGTTACGGAGTCAAGATGATGAATAATAGCTGGGCGTGGCGGCACACGCTTGTAACCCCAGTACTTGGGAGGCTGAGACAGGAGGATCCAGGTTGGCGGCCAGCCTCAGCTACTTAGTGAGGTCCTCCGCAACTTAGTGCGACCCTGTTTCAAAATAAAGAATAAAAAATAGGGCTGGGGGTGTAGCTCGGAGGTAGAATGCCCCTGAGTTTAATCTCCAGTACCGCAAAAAAATAAAAAGATGATGAATAATTCCAGCTCACATTTGTTGGGAGCTATTTCTGGGCCAGCAAAGTTCAAAGCACTCCATATGGATTATCTCATTTAAACTTCACAGTGAGAGATGTCTCATCCATTACCCCTACAGGCGCAGTGTCTAAGGTCTAAGGCTCTGCAACTATCTGAAAGAGGTAGAGACAGCAAAAGTATATTGGCTCCCAGACACAAAAGAAAAACTGCAAAAACTGAAGTTAATATTAGTCATTTGGACCATAAAAAGCCCTTAAATATTTTTAAAATGGTTATTAATATTTAACGAGGAATGGAAGTACTTTTCAAAATATGATTACTAGCCGGGAATGGTGGTGTATACCTGTAATCTCAGTCATTGGGAGGCTGAGACAGGAAGATCACAGGTTCGAGACCAGCTTCAGCAACTTAGCAAGGCCCTCAGCAACTTAGGGAGACCCTGTTTCAAAATAAAAAGGGCTGGGGGGGGTGTAGCTTGGAGGTAGAATGTCCCTGGGTTAAATCTCCAGTACCAAAAAATAAAAAAATAAAATATGCTTACTATTTTATAAGGTAAGACTCCCAAAGTGCCTAGTGTCTATGAATGTCTTAAAATGGCCCTACTCACAACTTTACACGATAGAAATTATTGTTAACCCCACTTTACACACGAGAAAATTGAGGCACAGGAGATTTAAGTAACTTGCTTTAAGCCACACAGCTAAGTATGGGCTGAGGAAAAATTTAAACTAAAAAATTCTGAGTTTGTGAGTCAAAGCAGTTTAACACAACAAGGTAACATAGCATAATGTATTTAATATAGGAGCATATATAGACTCATACATGTCTTTTGAAAAACAAACAAACAAACAAACAAACAAACCGCCAAGGGTAAAGAATTGCAATCTGAGGCAGCTTGAAATGCTTTCAGAGTCTCTGGATCACTGAGCTCTGTGGCTTGTAGTTCAAGCACTGCTGTCCAGGGATTTTGAGGCAAAGACTGCAGGGCAAGAGTGTCCCTGTAGTTGGGTGATGTGGCGGACCTGCATCCGGGCCACTGATTCACAAAGCTCAGGTAATAACACAGATCTTGTTGACTATCGCCTAGAAAGAAGAAAAAGTTAGAAAAATATTTAGTGGATGCTCTTGGTTCTCTTTGAAATTTTAAGCTTTTGAGAATTAGGCAGTATTTCATATACTTGATTATTTATTTATTTATTTATTTATTTGCAGTACTGGGGATCGAACCCAGGGGCATTCTATCTCCAAGATACACCTCCAGCCCTATTTTTTATTCTTTATTTTAAAACAGGGTCTCACTAAGTTGTAGAGGGCCTCACTAAGTAGCTGAGGCTGGCCACGAACCTGCGATCCTCCTGTCTCAGCCTCCCAAGTATTGGGATTACAAGCATAAGCCACCATGCCCGGCTTTACACTTGATTTTTAAAGAAAGAATAATGGGAAACTGCAGCCCAAAGAGTATAGTTTATATGACTTGCTCCCAATCCCCCTGCCACTTAATGGCAGAATTAAAACCAGAAGGTCGAGTCTGAGGCCCCTGGGACCCTAGGTCTAATGTTCACTTGTATTTGCCATAAGCCAACTTTCAGTTAAGAGAAGTGTCAGGCCAGGCGTGGTGGCGCACACCTGTAATCCCAGTACTTGGGAGGCTGAGACAGGAGGATCGCAGGTTTGCGGCCAGCCTCTATAGCTTAGTGAGGCCCTCTGCAACTTAGTGAGACCCTGTTTCAAAATAAAAAGTAAAATAGGACTGGGGTGTAGCTCAGGGGTACAATGTCCCTGGGTTCCATCCCCGAGAGAGAGAGAGAGAGAGAGAGAGAGAGAGAATGTCAGATGTTTACTATAGGAGTTTTGCAGTGTCCTGAAGTTCTGACTAATAATTCTGGAGGCTGTGGATGCTCTCATCGTAGGTAGAGAGGAGGAAATATTGAGATGATGTTTTGCAGACAAATACGTATTTAAAAAATCTTCACCCTCTGGCATGCGAGTGAGTTTGGAATTCTTTCTCCTCTCCTGCCATCTGCTGGTGCGTCTGAGCCACATTTTCATTCCGTCGTCCCTGATCCCAAGTCATTTCTACAACATGTGTTTCAAGGTCATTGCTGCTCACATCAGCCAGTCACACTCTTAGGTCATTTGGCATTGTTTTAAGAAAATTGATATTTAGAACCATGGCTTATGATTCTTTCTATACACCAGAGCATTTCATTGCTACCAAATAATTTGCTCCTAAAATTAATTATGTGATAGTAACTAATATGACCATGACTACATACAAACCTGCTTGTTATCTAGAATGGAAAATCAAGACACGCGAGTCTATTAAGTTTTACATTTATTTAAACATATGAATCATTAGTTGCCATGGTAGCAGGCATTGAAAGAAAACAATGCTACTTTAAAAATTTCCTCTTGTAATCACTGCTTACCTGCTGTGATTGTCCCTATTTTCTTTTTTTAATGTACTTTTATTGGTGCATTGTAGTCTCACATCATAGCAAAGTTCAGAGTGATAGGGACACACATGCACACAGTACTTGGTGAACTTCTCCCCCTTCCCCATACGTATTATTGAGACTGGCATGGATAAGGTCGTCTATGCACACAGCATCAATGAAAATGTTTCTTCCATCAAGTCTCCCTCCCCACCTTCCGCCCCCAGACCCCCCATCACTCCACTGGAGTTTCTCCTCCTTTCTCTGGAGCCCCTCTTGTCTCCTGATTTCCCTCTAGATTCCATATATGAAAGAAAACACCTGACCCTTCATTTTCTGCTACTGGCTAATTTCATTTAGCAAAATATTATCTAGATCCATTCATTTTCCTGCAAACGACATAATTTTGTTCTTTATGGCTGAGTAAATTCTATTGTGTGTCTATCCCATAATTCCGTGATCCATTCCTCTGTTGATGGACACCTAGGCTGGTTCCATGATTTGGCTACTGTGAATTGTGCTGCTATAAACATGGAATATGCATGTGTCACTCTAATATTCTGATTTGAATTCCTTTGGAAAGATAGGAGTGCTATAGCTGGGTCATATGGAGGTTCCATTCCCAGTCTTCTGAGGAGCCTCCACACTGATCTCCATAGCACTGTGCTACCATTTTCTAATGCCATCAGACAGCACTGGTATTACACTTGAAACAAATGACAAAAAGAGTGACATTGTTAAAAAAATAGTCATCTGTTAGGTTCATTTCTGGAACAATCCTCAACTTTTCTCCCCTTCTATAAGTCATGGAGATTTTATATAAAATGCTTCTATGACTTCTCTGGAGAAATGAGAAAGTTCGGCAAACATTGGCGCACTCCTTCAGTTGGGCCAACTTCCCTACAACCCACTTGGTCTATTGGATCCTGAGATGGGGGGGGGGCACCTTCCTTTCTTCTTAAACTCCAGTCTGGCAAATATTTCCCCCTAGAGCCCAGGGACCCCGACCAAACACCATGACAGTGAAGAAAAACCCCAAACACAATGACAGAAAACATAGGACCCTCTCATATGTGGAAGCTAGAGAGAAAATAGGAAAGAAAAGGGACTTCAGATAAATGAGGAGAGAGACCAGTAGAATAGTGGAAGGGGATTGGAAGAGGGAGGTGGAGAGGGGGAAAAAGAAGGCCTAAAGAAGGAAACAGTTCAAATAATGCTATGTCCATGTATGAGGTATGACTACCAATCTCACTAACACATATGGGAAGGGGAGGGAAGTGGGGTGCGACCTGGAGGGTCACATACCAAGCGCTGTGTACATGTATGCTTGTATCACATTAAACCTCACTATGATATATAACTACCATACACCAATAAAAGTATATTTAAAAGGCAAACATAAAATTATAAATAATAAAAGAAGATTCCAAATCATCAGGTCTATATCTTCAAGGCAAACTAACACTTAAAAAAATGAAAAGCAGAAAAATGAAATTTACAGCCAGGCATGGTGGCGTATGCTTGTAATCCCAGTACTTGGGAGGCTGAGACCGGAGGATCCGGGTTCGCGGCCAGCCTCGGCTACTTAGTGAGGCCCTCTGCAACTTAGTGAGATCCTGTTTCAGAATAAAGAATAAAATATAGGGCTGGGGGTGTAGCTTGGAGGTAGAATGCCCCTGGGTTCAATCCCTGGTACCGCAAAAAAAAAAAAAAAGAAAAATGAAATTTACTTGGGAGAATTAACTGAATGTTTTGATTTTCCAAATGTCAACATGTAATTAGTGTTAATTCCCGACACACAGTGCAACTGGTTCACAAAAGATGACTGGGCAGGACTTGTTGATTAAAGAATACAATGCTCAAAAATGAGTTTGAGCATTTTTAATTGAAAAAATACTTTAAAATACAAATATCATTAGTCAAAAAATTAGCTAAAATGCTTAAAAATACTAATCTGCTGAAAGGAAACAGAACATAATTGGTTGATTACAGAGACAATGAACAGTAAGGGCTTGTAAATGATTAGCTTTACCTTATCTGAACCGATTTTGCCTACTCCGAATGTTCAGGTTACATTTCCAATCATATCTGTATTGTGCTTATGGGGAGATGAAAACGAAATGTCTTAAAGCTTCTCATGAAATTGGATTAATTAATTGGTGCCAGTGTGCTTCTTGTGCTAATGTACAGTGTATTTTCACAATGCTTTATTCCAAAGCTTTTAGCTTCTTCAGCAAAAGACATTTCTTCGCCCTGAGAGCCAAGTGAGTCTTTTTCTGCTTCCTGTTGTAATATAATTTTTGAACTGGAAGATACCAAAAAAAATCATCTAACCCATGACAGAAAACTAAGGGACAAAGATAGGTCTTGATTTACCCAAGATCAGAGATAAGAACAAAGAAGACATGAAGGTTTCTGGCCTTCTCTACCCAGTGCACTAGCTTATGTAGTTTTAAAGAAATTCCAGGCAGAGTCAACGATGTGAATTTCATCACATACATGCAAATAAATCCAACACTCTAGAATAGTACTTCTCAAGTTAGTCAATTTTCTCACGAAGCCTCCTGGGTGGTCAAGGTTTTCAGTGATTTCTAAGCTGGTTTGGTGCTATAATAGCATTGGTAGGTTAGGGAGATGGCAGAATACTCCTCAACAGGAATTTTCCTCTATTAGGGTGTCTTAGTCCATTCCAGCCGCTAAAACAAAATACCATGGGCTGGGTGGTTTGTAGACAGCAGAAATGTATTTCTTACAGTCATAGAGCTGGGAAGTCTAGGATTAGGGTGCTGGTAGGTTCAGTGTCTGGGGAGGGTACACCTCCTGGGTCACAGATAACCATCTTTTTGCTGTGTCCTCAAATGGCAGAAGAGGCAATGGAGATCTCACAGGCCTATTCTACAAGGTCACCAATTTCATTCATGTAGGCTTTGCTTTTACCTAATCATTTTCCAAAGGCCCCACCTCCTCCGACCACCCTTGGGGATGAGGGTTTTAGCATGAGAGTTTCAGGGGGACAAAAACATCCAGACCATAGAAGACGCCTATTTGATGTTTTTGTCTACACACTGCTAGATTTATACATCCTCAGACCCTTGGCAGATTAATTGGCAAGGCACTGCAGCCTTAGAATCCTGGACTGAAGGCACCGTGCTGGAACACCGGCTGAGTGGAGCTTCCTGGAGACCAGAGACAAGGAGCCATGGGCAGGGAGCACTCAGGATTCCAAGAGCCCCGTGTGACCAGTGCCACTGTGGATGGGGGCTGGAGCGGGATGTGTTATTTTTATGTTTTTAACTTTGCTTATGTGTGTGTGTGTGTGTGTGTGTGTGTGTTCGTTTACTGGTGCATTGTAGTCTCACATCATAATGTAGTTCAGAGTGACAGGGACATACATGCACACAGCACTTGGTGAGCTTCACCCCCAACCCCTGTCTCCTTCCTTTTTTATCTTGTGGCCAGAATACTTTCAAATGAAGGTTTTCTACATTTCTGGGCTGTGCCCTGAGATCAGGGACAGTGCAATGCGGTCCCCAAAGCTTTCCATGACCTTGGTTCCCACAAATATCTTTGGCACCACATTCAGAAATTGTGTGTGTGTATGTGTGTTTTAACAAAACATTATATCACTTTCCTACGTTCCGATCAGCTCACTGTTTTTCAGCAGATACCTTTGGCTTTTAGATGCAGATTCAACGCACTTGAAAGTATCAAGTAATCCTTTAGAGAATGCACACAGCTCAGACAAATACATTTGCTCATAAAATCTTCTGGCTTTTCAATAAGCACCGAACCGGAGATAGGTATATTCTCAATGCATGTCACTAAAAACACTCATATAAAACCCCCTCCAGCTATTCAAGTTTAGGGCAATGCACGATATAGCTTTTGTTCAGCAGTTTTATTTTCATCTGAATGTGCAAAGACTTTCAGCAACTGTTCTTTATGGGCCCACATGCCACATAATGTTGACAAACCAGCATTTTATTGACACATAAAAGCCTTTCTAGTCAAACAAGTAGGCACAGCTATCTATTTTTCCTCTTAATATGAATATGAATCTTGTGATTCCTACTTTAGGTTTTTGAAACCTTTGAGTGTAGTGGGTCGTCTTGTACCTTCTAGAAAATACACTTAGTTTGATGCTATAGATTATTCTTTGCAGAGTCCTGTGTTTGATGAAAGATTGCATTCATCTTATCCCACCCTACCTAGTGTTTAAAAATCAGAGCTATCTTCTACTTGTGGACTATTGGGTTTCATTGTCCTAGATCTAGAAACTCACAGGATTTGGGTGGGAGCCAGCTGCCATGTAAGCCGTCTAACTGCACTGAGACCACCATGCTGGGGAGGACGTGTACAGACACTTGGGTTGATAGCTTAGCTCAGCCCCAGAAGACAGCCAGACACACTGTGTGCCATGTCAGGGAGCCATCTTCGATGCTCAGCTCAGTGGAGCACAGGTGACAACAAATCCAACAGATATCTAACTGCAATCACAAGAGAAACCCCCAGCAAGAACCGTCCAGCTCAGCATTTTGAACAGAGGGAATTTTGAAGGTCATCAGATAAGATACTGGTTAAAAGGATGGTGAAGGACCCAGGAGGGTCGATGCCAGTGGTAGAAATATTTTTATTTTATAAGCCCATAATAATCTTAGCTATAACCCCATGTTTCTACCCTCCAAGGCAAAATCAGGGAACCCCCTTTTTGCCCTTCTACATAAATTCCTTCTAAGTATCTGTTGCTATGTTGTGATATGGGCTTTCCTTTGAGGCCTCGCTCCAACCGATCTGTCATATGAATGTTCCTCAGAGTGCAGCTTATCCCTTCCCATCCTGTACCATTTGACACCGACGCAATGGCTCCCTCTGTATCTCTCTTCCAGTTGCCTCTCACTTCCTGAGTCTGAATCTTTGACATTCATCAGTCTTTTTAATTCTACCAATTATTTAGCAAATTTGTTTTTACTTGTTCTAAATACTACCAATACCCCCCTTTAAATTGCACTAAAAGCCGGGCGTGGTGGCGCACACTTGTAATCCCAGTACTTTGGGAGGTGGAGACTGGAGGGTCCGGGTTCACAGCCAGCCTCAGCTCTCTCTCTCTCCCTGTTTCTCTCTCTCTCTCTCTCTCTCTCTCTACTTAGTGAGGCCCTCCACAACTTCGTGAGACCTGGTTTCAAAAAAAGTATAAAAAGCCGGGCGTGGTGGCGCACGCTTGTCATCCCAGTACTTTGGGAGGCAGAGACCGGAGGATCCGAGTTCGCGGCCAGCCTCAGCTCTCTCGCTCTCTCTCTCCCTGTCTCTCTCTTTGTCTCTCTCTCTCTCTCTCTCCCTCTCCTTAGTGAGGCCCTCTGCAACTTCATGAGACCCGGTTTCAAAATAAAGTATAAAAAAATAGGGCCGGGGGCGTAGCGCAGAGGTAGAACGCCCCTGCGTTCAATCCCCGGTACCACAAAAAAAAAAAGTATAAAAAATAGGGCCGGGGGTGTAGCGCAGAGGTAGTTGAACGCCCCTGAGTTCAATCCCCGGTACCGCAAAAAAAAAAAAAATTGCACTAAAATCGGTAATAGATATTTATTTCAAACAGATTTACAGAATGGTGATTGCTAAGAATCTGAAGAAAGGGAAAAAAAAACACTATAATTATTTCACTTGGAGAAAGTGTTGTTTACAGAATTTCAGATAAATAGAAAAGTGATATACTTTGGTTGAATATAATAAGACGGATGCATCTAAATGAGGGGTTGGACATGAGGGGTTATTTACCTCCTCCTGTGAGGGCCCTGTTCAGGGAGTCTGCAATACTGGAGGTCTTCTCTCTGCTCTCTGCAAGTCTTATTTATACTCATCTTTGAAATCTCAATTTAAAGTCACCCTGTTGAAGGTAGGTCTTTATAGTAATAATAGCAACAATAATAATATTAATAACAATAATGGTAGTTATTGTTATAATATTAATAATAATTATTATTACTGTTATTTTCTATCTCAGCCATCTTTTTTTGCCTACAACACTGATTTCAACTTCGCAACTAATGTGATTAAAAAAATTCTATGTTTCCATAATTACTGTTTTATAATTACTATTGCTTACTTGGCTACTTAAGGGCTCCTTCATTACAGGGTAAGTTCTTTGGAGAGGGGAGGTGGCAGATCTGCTATCCTTATTTGTTGCTAATTTGCATGTACCAAGCATAACTCTAGGCACACATACCAGGTGCTCAATAAAACTTGTCAACCAAGTGCTGGAAATGTAGTACTGAGATCATTACAGCACCAATCTCCTGGCTGAAATAATGGTACATGTTATTGCTGCAAAAAATTAAGGTTCTACTGGGGGGCTGGACTGCCAGAATTACTTTGTTGGTACTATTTAGATATGCAGGGACATAGATGGCCAAAAACAAGTTTATCAAGAAGACAAAGCTTAGCTGGGCGTGGTGGCGCATGCTTGTAATCCCAGTACTTTGGGAGGCGGAGACCGGAGGATCCGGGTTCGTGGCCAGCCTCAGCTCTCTCTCTCTCTCTCTACCTAATGAGGTCCTCCACATTTGAGACCCGGTTTCTAAATAAAGTATAAAAAAAATAGGGCCGGGGGCATAGCGCAGAGGTAGAACGCCCCTGCGTTCAATCCCCGGTACCGCAAAAAAAAAAAAAAAAAAAAAAAAAGAAGAAGACAAAGCTTGGCCTTGGTGATTTCTCTTGTCATATGTCTTCTTTCTCATTTCTAAATGTACCAGAAATATTTGAATTTTAATAAGGCATCTCAGCTCATTCAGGTTGCTAGCACAAAATACCACAGATTGTGTGGCTGAATAAGCAACAGTTCTGGGTATCAGGAAGTGCAAGATCAAGGCGCTGATAGATTCCGAACCTTCAGGTGAGGGCTCACATCCTGGTTCATAGACGGCTATCTTTTTGCTGTAACCTCACATGGCGGAAGGGGCAGGTAATCCCTCTTTGCTTTTATTTTTATAAGGATACTAATCTCATTCATGAAGGTCCCATCCTCGTGACCTAATCAACTTCCAAAGTCTTATCCTCTAATACCATCATAGTGGGGGTTAGGAATTCAGTACATGAATTTGGGGAAGACACAAATATTCTTTTTTTTGTGTGTGTGTGGTACCGGGGATTGAACGCAGGGCGTTCTACCTCTGTGCTACGCCCCCGGCCCTATTTTTTATACTTTATTTTGAAACCAGGTCTCACGAAGTTGCAGAGGGCCTCACTAAGTAGAGAGAGCGAGAGAGAGAGAGAGAGACAGGGATAGAGAGAGAGAGCTGAGGCTGACCGTGAACCCGGATCCTCCGGTCTCCGCCTCCCAAAGTACTAGGATTACAAGCGTGTGCCACCACGCCTGGCTAGACACAAATATTCTGACCAAAGCATAAGGACAGCTCTTCATGTGTGTGTGTGTGTGTGTGTGTGTGTGGTTCTGGGGATTGAACCAAGAGGCATTCTATCTCTGGGCTACACCCCCATTTCCATTTTATTTAATATTTTGAAACAGGGTCTCACTAAGTTGCTGAGGGCCTTGCTAAGTTGCTGAGGCTGGCCTTGAACCTGCTGTCCCCTAGTCGCAGCCTCCCAAGTACTGGGATTACAGTTATGTGTCACCATGCCTGGCTAGGACAACTCTTGAAGTGAAACAAAACAAAACTCAAAAGGCTTTAAGATCCCCAGGAAAGAACTGATTTTTGCATTCTATTTAGGATGTTCTAGTGGGAAGGGAGTGGAGCGGATTCTGATGGCTACTTAGGTGGCCCCATGATTTGAATGTGTCCCCAGATTTCATGTGTTGGAGGCTTAATCTGTAATCACATGATGATGACATTTGAAGGTGGGACCCTTGGGAGAGAATTAGGGTTAGATAAGGTCATCAGGGAGGACCCCCGATGGGACTGGTGGCTTTATGAGAAGAGAGGCCCAAGCGGACACATCCTTGCTCCATCTCCCCGTGTGATATCCTCCACCATGTTTCAACACAGCACAGGGATCTAGACGCTAAGAAGATACCAGGGCCGTGTTCTCGAATCCCCCAGCCTCCAGAACCATGCTCCAAATAAACTTCATGAATTACTCACCCTCTAATATTTTATCATAGCAACAGAAGATGGACTAGGACAGGTGGTGAAGCCTTCCAGCATCCCTCCAATCACACCACACTGGGTACCAGCTCCTCTGCTCAACAGTATTATCACCTTGACGTGCTTTTGGTTACACAAGTAGGGAAGCTGGGAAGGGGTTTGGATGCACGTGTCCAGTCCCATATCCGAACATTTGGCATCACCCCCTTTTCACAAGAAGTGAAATCAATCCTATCCCAGCTGATTCCAGCAAAGTGGAACCGTGGGTAGAAAAAATAGGAGAGTGGACGGAGATGGAGATGGTCAGTATGAGGCTAGATCTCCAGGTTCTGCCTTCTAGATCAATGATCCCATATAGCTACTTGAGGACTCTATTTCCCCCTGCCTGTAAATTGGAGATGGTAATTGTGAAGTTTCAAATAAATTACATATGTGAAATGCTACCCACAGTAGGTTACCTGGTGAATAATCCAGGAAATCCTGACATCCTGTGATTCTGTAGTTGTCATAAATCAAATATAAGCATTTACCCCAAATTTCTATTTAGAACTTGTTATTTTCCCCAAATTGTTATTTAGAGCTTGTTATTTTCCCCAAATTAGTTAATGATAGATAGCATGATACACAAAAATAGATTAAATCTCATTTTATTTACTTTTCGCTTCCTTTAAAGGTTTAGTTTATATACAATAAAAATACACAAATCTTAAGTTTATAGCTTGAGTATTTTTTGACTATATGTACACATGTAACCATCACCCATATACACACAGAATATTTCCTGTACCCCAGATGGCTTCCTCATACTCCTCTCAGTCAGTACGCCCTTTCAAAAGTAACCACCAATCTCACTCCTACCTCCACTGGATAATGATATCAGATTGGAATTTCATCATAATTGGAATAATACCACATGTTCTATTTTGTGTTGAGTTCTAAATGTTGGGGAAATGTAGCCTTTTTTTTTTTTTTGCAGTGCCAGGGATTGAACCCAGGGGTGTTCTACCTCCACGCTACACCTCTGGCCCTATCTTTTATACTTTATTTTGAAACCGGGTCTCACGAAGTTGTGGAGGGCCTCACTAATAGAGAGAGAGAGAGAGAGAGAGAGAGAGAGAGAGAGACAGGGAGAGAGAGAAAGCTGAGGCTGGCCGTGAACCTGGATCCTCCGGTCTCTGCCTCCCAAAGTACTGGGATTACAAGCGTGCGCTACCACGCCCGGCCCCATTTTTTTAATGTAACAACATCATTTTAAAGAGCAGTCCTGGCTGGACTTGAGCAGGAAAGAGTTGTTTTCAAAAGTAAAAATATCTCTGCACCCCCCCCAAATTCTACCCAGTTTTTCTGCTTAACATTGTCTAGACGGTGCTCCTTTCTGAATCTCTTTCTATTTGTTGTATCTGTGATCTGCCCCTCTCCATTTCTGCCGTTTGCAGGGCCTGCTCATCATATCTAATGACATCATCTAAGTCTGTCTCCATGTGGTAGTGCTATTAGATAAATAGTGATGCTTTGTATTTTAGCAGTCAAGCAGAAAAACAGCACCGGGGACTGAAATTTTCACAAGTCCAGTGGCAAGAGCGCCCTGCTATCCCCAGGGGGAAAGCGATTCAACATTTCTGCGTTGTCGATTTCACCCCGCAGTTTGATTTCTTTAGGGAGCAGGGTGTTGAATGTCCCTCAGGGTCAATTTTTGGAGTATTTTTACTTTAATTGCTACAGACAAGGAGGAGTTAGCAAAGAAAGCCTAAAATACAGGAGACACAAATTTAACTGCTCTGTAATATGTCTATCATGATTCTTTTATTCTATTAAAGACCTGCCACCAATATGATTCTACTACATGCTGTAGATACTGGGTTATCAGGGCCTAGTGTGATTAAACATTCAAGCAATGTGAAGAGCTGTTCTTGCTTTATCTCCATGCTAAGCCAGAATTTTCTGATTATAAGCCAGTGTGGTGGCATATGCTTTTAATCCTAGTACTTGGGAGGCTAAGACAGGAGGATCACAGGTTCGAAGCTAGCCTCAGGAACTTAGCGAGACCCTGTTTCAAATTTTAAAAAGGGCTGGGGGTGTGTCTGAGAGATAGAATGTCTCTGGGTTCAATCCCCAGTACCAAAAAATTTTTAAAAATCTGATTATAGATTGGCAACTCATGAACTTTTCCTTAACAGATATATAGCTAGTTACACATTAATTCATTTGTATAAGGATTGCATACATCAGCATTGTGTACACGAGCTTCACCAAGCTGAGCTGCTATCCTTGGTCAGAACTCTATCGTACTGGGATTTCTGAGTTGGCTAGGCCGAGGGTCTATCACCCAGATGGGGGTATGCTGTTGACTTGTCCCAAGCAATGCCCTATTGAGGAAGCTGGGCTGTTCTGTCCGGATTCCTCCATCAAGACCTAAGCCTTTATTCACCCAAGTGTTGGGGAGGCTGGCAGCTGTCACTGCTCTTTGGAATTGGCTCTGCTGAAGAGAGTCATCTTGCCCAAGGTCCTGCCACTTTCCAGGGCAGAACAAAGGCCCAGTCTCTCATCCTAACTGGGGACAACTCCGAAGTCCTGCTCCAGGGCTGTCTGTGCATCAGCTGAGGTCTTTTCCAAGACTGTGTTCCAGCCCAACTTCTTCTGTACAATGCTCTTTCTTTTTTTTCCTTCCCACAGGTGCCAACCAAGAGCACTTTATAATCGATGTCTTGTATGCTCTATCAAAATCTATTTTCTGAAAAATGTATCTTTCAACAATCCTCTGCTATGAACTGAATCTTGTCCCCCATCCCTCCAATTCATATGTTGAAGCCCCAACCCCTAATGTATTGTATTGGCTTGGAGTGGTGGTGCATGCCTGTAATCCCAGTACTTGGGAGGCTGAGACAGGAGGGTCAAAGATGTGAGGCCAGCCTCAGCAACCCAGTGTAATGGTATTTGCAGATAGAACTTTAAGAAGGTAATTAAAGTTAAGTGAGTTCATAAGGGTATGGTTCTAATCCAATTGGCTGGGCATCCTTAAAAGAAGATCTCTCTCTCTCTCTCTCTCTCTCTCTCTCTCTCTCTCCTCCCCTCGCATATACACCCAGAAAAGGCCGTGTGAGGACACATTTAGAAAAAGGCTGTCTGCAAATCAGGAAGAGTGCTGTCACCAGAATCCTACCAGGCTGGCACCCTAATCTCAGACTTCCAAGCCTCCAGAACTATGAGAAAATGAATTTTTGTTTTATTTTTTTATTTTTATTTATTTTTTATTGGTGCATTGCAATCATACGTCTTGATGGGCTTCACGGTGGTAGAAGTACACCCCCTCTATGGTATTTTGTCATAGCCGCTCAAGCTGATGAATACACTCTATTTTGTGTCTTCCTCAAAGTTTGAGAGCAAAGATCCAAGGATAGTACTTCATGTCCTCAGAGCTGTTTTGCTTTTATTGAGTAAGTTATTTATGGACGTTTAATATAAGTCCACAAATCCTAAGTGGAGACTTTAATGGATTTCTAAAAAAGGAGCACCATTGTGAAACTAAAATACAATCCAAATACAAATGGTTTTGTACAGATACAAACCAAAAAATACAGTCTTCTTTCATGCGTCGGATGGATAATTTGCATTCGCTTTACTTTATTTCTAGGTGAGGGTGGAGGGTTGGTTCTTCATCTTTGTAGAGAACAAACTTTTGATTTTGCTGATTTCCCCTATTGTCTCTTTTCTATTTTAATTCTGCTCTTTTCTTGAGCATTTTTCTTCCTTCTACTTATTTTTTGTTACCTTTGCCCCCCTTTTTTTTCTAATATCTTAAGGCAGAGCTTCACATCATTGATTTCAGATCTTTCTTCATTTCTAATATAAGCATTTACTACTAAAATATTCCCTCTAAGTATAGCATTAAATGCATTTCTTACACTTGATATGTTACATTTTACTACATTCAACTTGATTATTTTAAATTTCCCTTATAATTTTTTCCTTTGACCCAAAAATTACTTAGAAATATATAGTTTGGTTTTCCAAATATTTTAGGGTTTTTTGGGTATCTTGTTGTTCACATCAAGGTTAATTATATTATTTTCTAAGAACTGACAATCATTATGACTTTAGATCTTTGAAATGTATTGAGTGTGTGTTGTTGTTGTTTTTAATGTTGTTGAAGATGGTTCATCTTCGTGAATGTACCATGTGAATTTGTGAGGAAGCTATGCCTTCCATAATTTGGGGTGTGGTGTTCTATCAACGCCAATTAGAACAGAGTGGCTATTAATGTTGTTCATATAATCTGTATTTTTCCTGATATTTTTGAGGAGGGTGTTAAAGTTTTCAATTATGATGATGAAATTGTCTCTTTCTCACTATAATTCTATTTTTGCTTCATGGATTTTGACACTGTACTATTGGGGATTTACCCATTTATGTTTATTACATATTTAGATGAATTGATGTTTTTATCATTCTTTTTCTTCTTTGTCATGAAGTTTAATTTTTCTGATATTAATAGAGTCACTTCAACCTTCTTAAGTTTACTATTTTCATGGTAAGTATTTTTCCTTCTATTTGCTTTCGGCCTATATTGTAGAGGGTACATAGTTGACTTATACTTTTAAATTTTATTTACAATTTTTTCTTTAAATTGGGGTGCTTATTCTATTAATACTTAAAACTAATTACTGACATGACAATTTAAATCTATCGTTTCACTACTTAATTTTTATTGCCTGTTTTTTGCTATTTCTCCTTATGTACTTCATTTGGATGATTAGAAAATTTTGTAATTCTATTTTAGTCATTTCTAGCTATAACTACCTAAATTTATTTTATTAATTACTCTAAGGATTAGAATGAACATCTTTAACTTGTCACAGTCAATTTAGGATTGATTTGTACCATTTTATATAAAATATTAAAAGCTAGCAATCATTTATGCCCATGAACCACTCCCCCATCATTTATAGTATATCTTCCATCTGTATCATATAAAATTATGTCAAGCCAGGAGTGGTGGCACACGCTTGTCATCCCAGTACTTGGGAGGCTAAGACTGGAGGATCTGGGTTCGCGGCCAGCCTCAGCTACTTAGTGAGGCCCTCCACAACTTCGTGAGACCCAGTTTCAAAATAAAGTATAAAAAATAGGGCCGGGGGTGTAGCCCGGAGGTAGACCGCCCCTGGGTTCAATCCCTGGTACTGCAAAAAAAAAAAAAAACCCAAAAATAAAATAAAATTATGTCAAAAACCATATATATGTATATATATACTTTTTGCTTTGTGTTAAAAGTTATTAAGAAGGAGCTTTTTATAATTACCCACATTTTGCTATTTCTAGTCCTCTTCATTCTTCTCTGAAACTTTATATTGTTGTTGACTATCATTTCATTTAGCCTAAATGAATGATTTTCCTAACATTTATTGTAGTGCAGGTAGGTTGGTGATAAAGATAATGTTTTTCCTCTGAAAATATATTTTATATTCATTTTTGAAGGATACTTTTGCTGGATACAGGCATCTGGCTTTACAGTTTATTTTTTTTTCTTTAGCTCTTGAAGGTTTTATTTCATTTTCTTTTGACTTCAATTGTTTCTACAATTGCAGCAGTATTTTGATTTTTTTTCTGTATGTAATGTCAGTTTTCCCTGGCTTGTTTTAAGATTTTCTCCTTATTTTTATAATTCAACAGTTTGACCACAATATACCTTGGTGTGAGGTTTTTTTAATCCTGTTTACATGCTAAACATTTCAAATTCAGATGTTAATGTGTTTTACCAAATTTTGAACATTTAGAGCCATTATTATTATTTTTTTTAGGTACGGGGATTGAACCCAGGGGCATTTTACCTCCGAGCTACACCCCAGCCCTATTTTTTTTTTTTTATTTTGAAACCGGGTCTCACGAAGTTGCGGAGGGTCTCACTAAGTAGAGAGAGAGAGAGAGAGAGAGAGAGAGAGAGAGAGAGCTGAGGCTGGCCGCGAACCCAGATCCTCCAGTCTCCGCCTCCCAAAGTACTAGGATTACAAGCGTGCGCCCACCACCACGCCCGGCTCCCTATTTTTTATTCTTTTTTTTTCTCCTTATTTTTAATTTTTTTTTATTATTGCATTTATTGGTGCATTGTAGTTATACATTTTGGTAAGTGTCAGGGTATCAGAAGCAGGCATGCACACTGCTCATTTAGCTCTCCCTCAAATCCCACCCCATTCCCTCCCCCTTCCCTCCTTTCTGTGCTCAGCATAATGATCGACTCTGATAAATTTGTTTATACACATCATGTGCATTAGTGTATTTCCCTCTTCCCCCCTCCCGTCTCCCTCAGTTAGGTCGCCTCCTTTGCTCAACTAGTTTTCTCCTTCTTTGTCTGGAGTTCCTTCTAAGTCCCATTCTCCCTAGCTTCCACATATTAGGGAGAACATCTGACTTTTCACTCTTTGTGTTTGACTAATCTCACTTAGCATAATGTTCTCCAGTGCCCTCCATTTCCCTGCTTTATTTTGAAACAGGGCCTCACTAAGTAGCTGAGGCTGGCCGCGAACCCGGATCCTCCAGTCTCAGCCTCCCAAGTACTGGGATTACAAGTGTGCGCCACCACGCCCGGCCATTATTTCTTAATTTTTTTCTGCTTCATTCTCTTTATCCTCTTTTGTCCTCTGACTCCAGCTAAGAGAAACTACATATTTGGTTCATAGTCCTGAAATTTAATTTTAAAAATGCACTCCTTTATTATAATAGTAAAAATGCTGAGATTTTAATCTGTATACAATCCTTTTTAAATTTTCCTTCCACAAGTTAATGTTCTTGAGCCTTGTAAAAAAAAAAACTATGATATCTATTTTTATGCATATTTTAATTCTTTTAAAGGGATTACTGTCTCTCTCACCAGCAATTACCTTCCCTTTGGATATTTTCCATGTGATTATAAGATTTTGAGTTCTCTTGGGAATCTTCATGTGTGGCAGGTGTATTACCAAAAGCGACTACTGGGAGATTAAGCAGGTGTGATCTGAAACCGACAGTGGAGTCAGGCAACACTTTTGTCATGTGAGTTATTCAGATGCCCAGGTAAAAGCTGCTCAGACCAGAGGAAATTCTACTGTCTTCTGCTTAGGAAGTTGGATCATGTGGTATTTCATGTCCTCCCCTTTTTTTGGTGCTGGGGAATCAAACCATGCATGCTTAAGCAGGAATGCTACTATACCTCAGCCCCCAGGTCTTCTTCATAAGACAAAGTTATCTTATTTCAATATAATATTTCCATTTTGAGTCAAGAATAAATATATTAGCAGCATGTTCTGGCTGCTGTACAACTAAGTTTATTATTACGTAAAGTGACCACAAGAGAGAATGATAGAATTTTGAAAATGTAAGATTTTGCTATATTACCCTTCTGCCTCTACATCAAACTGTGTAGACAAATGGGGACCTAATTCAATTTACTGACTTTTTTCTAAGGAGAAAATCCCATTCATCAATCTTCTTTACTCTGTTTTTCTGAGGATTCAACAGCCTATCTTGAGCTGGTTTTATATTTTTTAATAGTTAATACTAAGCAAGTTAACCAGCTAATAGTTAATATTGATACTAAACAGCAAGCAAGAAAGATTGCAAATTGAAAAGTACGAATAGGCCAGGTGTGGTGGTGCACGCTTGTAATCCCAGTACTTGGGAGGCTGACACTGGAGGATCGGGGTTCGCGGCCAGCCTCAGCTACTTAGTGAGGCCCTCCGCAACTTAGTGAGACCCTGTTTAAGATAAAGAATAAAAAATAGGCCTGGGGGTGTAGCTTGGAGGTAGAATACCCCTGGGTTGAATCCCCAGTACCTCAAAGAAAAAAAAAAGAAAAGTACAAATAGTTTGAAAACTTCAGAGTAATTTGATGCCACAAAGTATACTTCATAATTTGGGAGTAGGCCTTTACCTCCACAATCAGCCAGCAAACCACTGCCTTTATTTATTTTTTTAATCACAGCTCCACCTGAGACCCAAGCAGAGACTGGCTACCTAGAGAAGGAAAGAAGGAATATGGAAAAGGATTATCCCTACAACATCAGCACTAGGGTAATGGAAGGTTATGGTGAGGAAGGAGAGGAGTTCATTATTGGGACTCCATCTCTGACCTGGACCTGTTTCTGGTTCCTTTTTAATATCTGGGGGATAGGATTGGTTCACTCTTGCCAACTAAAAAGCGGGCAATAACACTATTTTAATAGATAGTACTTGGAGGACAATTATTTTCTTCAAGCAATTTCTATTTAGAGTTTTTTAACTATTGCAGGCTATTAATTGCTTTTATTATATATGTATATTAAAATGGTATGTGTCAGCTGGACGTGGTGGCACACGCTTGTAATCCCAGTACTTGGGAGGCTGAGACAGGAGGATTCATGTTCACAGCCAGCCTCAGCTACTTAGTGAGGCCCTCTGCAACTTAGTGAGACCCTGTTTCAAAAATAAAGAAAAAGAAATAGGGCCTGGAGTGTAGCCCGGAGGTAGAATGCCCCTGGGTTCAATCCCCATACCGCAAAAAAAAAAAAAAGGCATGTGTCACAAGGGCTCCACCTCATAAGACAAGGAACAAGCACAACTGTGTCTTTCCACAATGTCAGCTTTATTGATCATAAAGCAAAAGGGGGTAATCACCACAGGATGTTCAGGTCTATCCCTAGTGGACTTTGGTTAAACGGGGAGTCAAAGCATATTTCATTAATTACACACAATTTTAAGTCCACATTCATACAATTCACTCACTTATCGGTTCAAAGCCCAAATCCGAAGTCCAATCTGCAAAGCTACTTGTGGGTCTCCGGAGCTCCTAGTCTCCCTCTCCTCTCCGGAGGGGCTTGTGTCTCTCCACAGGGGCAGGGGCCTTGGTGACCCATGACTGAAGGTCACTTCAGGTATGCCCCTTCGGATGACTGGGCTTAATGGAGCTGAAGTAGTCGTGGCCCTGACAATCGCTTGCCTTGCTTGCATTTAGCTGGCCTCGGGTCCTTCTTTAAGTACGGTTTTTTCTTGTTTACTTTTATTCTGATTGGTTAGTGAGTTGCGAGTTTCTTTCTTTCTTCCAATTGGTCACTTACCCTTTCATAATATTGCTTACAACTATTGTATAGTATTCTATCCCATAATATTTGTTTACAAGTTTAATGCTTGTTTTCAACTATCCTATACTGTTCTAGCCCATAGTATTTGTTTACAACTATGCTAAATTATTCCACAGCACACTGTCAATCAAAAGCATACTCTTAATCAAATTTATCACTCATAACAGTACGTTTTACATTACTGGTTATAACTTTACCTATCTACATAAAACACACTCGTGGCACACTTTGGTTCATTTGTTTGGACCATGAGTTGGGAACCTTCTACTTCTTTCAATCCTGATTATGTGGATGGAGTATTTGAGAGTTAACTATGCTATCTTTTGCTCTATCTTCCCTAAACCCAGAGGTCAGCTAGCTCCCCATCACCTTCCGACAAAGGACATTTGATAGCATCCTACTCCGCTCAATAGATGCTGGAAGAACCCAGCCCTGGTTCTAACAACTAAAATATTTGCTTACATTGCCAAACGTCCTCTGGGGGAAAATTCTCTCCAGCTGAGAAACTCTCCTATAGGGTTTAGCAAATATCAGACAGAAAGCAGTCTTAGTTATAAACATATGCTAAGAGAAAGCAAGTATTTTAAAATTCAAAGGTAAGCAATGGTATCATTGCTTTTGAATAAGAGAACATATCACATTGTTAAAATTTCCAAAATCCAGTAGGCACCATTTCAAAAAACCATCTAACTAGATCCCTGGCGAAATAAATACTATAGCATTTAAAACTAAACAGAGAAAAGGAACTTTCACCTGCCTGCACCCACGGGTATCTATTTCGATTTGGCAAACATTCTTGCAATTCCTCCAAATTTTTTTTTTTTGGAATATTCACTTAGAAGGTTTAGCCTTCTAATTCAATTCAATCCTGTACTAATAAGGACAAAAACAAGTACCAGGAGAACATTGTCAGTTTGGGAACTTTCCAAAAGCCCTTTCTAGTTCTAATGAAATCGTACACGCTTCTAAGAGAATCAGAAGTTGCATGTGGTTATCACAAGAAAAGAGCTTTGTCATAGGGAACGAAAACATAGAGACATTGACATCTTCCACCCTCATCAGCAGAGGGGAGCGTGAATAACAGGAGGGGAGAAGGGGACTAGGTATCACCTGGATCTCTTAGTATCTGAGGAGGCGTGAGTTTCATCATCGTTACCTAATGCATTAATACCACGTAAATAAAATTGCCCATCCCTGATCAGGGGCAGGACTTTGAAAGCTCCAGTGTTTCGTCTTTTCTGTCTCTATCAAATTCTCAGTGGCATCCCCTGGCCTTAAGCAATTTTCCATGGACAGTGAGTCAGAAGACCTTCTCAGGTCCTTATGGAACCCTATGATTTGCATCAAAGAAGTAAGGCCTGTAAGCTGCCACGGAGGTATTTGTGTTAAACCAAAACCGAAGGATGGAGAAGGAATTGGAGAGAGGAGGGTCTCCCTGACCATCACAGGGATGAAGATTTTTGTGTGTGTGCATGTATGGTACTGGGGATTTAACCCAAGAGCATTCTACCTTCCAACTACACCCCCAGCCTTTTCTATTTTATTTTATTTTATTTATTTTTGTCTGTTTGTTTTGAAACAGGGTCTCAGTAGGTTGCTGAGAGTCTCACTAAATTGCTGAGGCTGTCCTCAAACCTGTGATCCTCCTATCTCAGCTTCCCAAATACTGGGATTACAGGTGTGCACCACCACACCCAGCTATAAGGAAATATTTTAAAGTCATTAGCATGAAAGAAGACATCCAGAAGAACAAAGGGAAGGTTTAAAATTTGTGCAAAATAGCTTGTGCAAAATCACAGGTGCGTGCCTGTGATCCCAGTATTTGGGAGGCAGAGACAGGAGGATCACAGGTTCTAGGCCAGTCTCATCAATTTAGTGAGGCCCTCAGTAACTTAGTGAGACCCTGTTTCAAAATTTAAAATAATATAGGGCCAGTAGTATAGCTGAGAGGTAGAATGAGCTGGGCGTGGTGGCGCATGCTTGTAATCACAGTACTTGTGAGGCTGAGATAGGAGGATCACAGGTTTGTGGCCAGCCTCAGCTACTTAGTGAGGCCCTCTGCAACTTAGTAAGACCCTGTTTCAAAATAAAGAATAAAAAATAGGACTGGGGTGTAGCTTGGAGGTAGAATGCATCTGGGTTCAATCCCCAGTACAAAAAAAAAAGAGGTAGAATGCCTCTGGGTACAATCCCTAGTACCACAAAAAGTTAAAAAATAGAAATAAAATTTGTGCAGAATGGAAGAAGGCAGACAGATAATATCTACCTAGAATTCATGTTCATTTGAGGCCAGTTCCACACGGATACACATTTGTATTAAGCCAGACATCCCCATGGCTGCTTGCACGTGCCTGATCATTAAAGAAAGGGAGATGTAAACGTAAAAAAAAAAGAATTATTAGGAGATCTTTTCCATTGGATGTACGGAGGCAAAATCACCAGCAAGCATAGACAAAATATGGAGTATTACTAAAATCTGCAGACACTTCAGAAAACAGTGGCCTCCTGGGACCAATAACCAAGACATTCCTTTTGTTACCCTTCAGTCAAAACACATGTGCGGGAGGTACACATATTAATAATGGCTAACACGTGTCGAGTCCTTACTGTAAGCCAGAAAATGATTCAATCCTTACAACAATACTCCGAGGCAGGTGCTTTCATTAATTTCATTTTACAGGTGAAAAAAAATAGTTGAGGCTTAGAGAGGTTGAGTCGCGTACCCAAGGTCACACAAAGATTTTCACCAGAGTCTGACAGGCTCCATGATGCTTAAGCATTTGTCTGCGCTTAACGGCAGTGACAGAAGCGAATTCTTCATTCATCTGTCGATGGACACCTAGGTGGGTTCCATAATTTGGCTATTGCGAACTGTGCTGCAATAAACATAGAGATGCCTGTGTTACTATAGTAGTCTGGTTGCAACCTCTTTAGACACGATAGACATACATAAAATTATCAATGTCAATTTCATTATCATGCACAGCGAGGGGGAGGGAGCAGGGTAGGAGTTGGGTAGAGGCTCATCAAGTGCTGTGTGATGTATGTCTCTAGCCCTCTGAACTTCATCATGATGTATGATTACAGTACACCAATCAAAAAAGATAAATGCAACAGTGTTTTATAAATTTAAAAGATAAAGTGAAGCTGGGTGTGGTGGCACACGCTTGTAATCCCAGTACTTGGGAGGCGGAGACCGGAGGATCTGGGTTCGCGGGCAGCCTCAGCTACTTAGTGAGGCCCTCGGCAACTTCGTGAGACCCGGTTTCAAAATAAAGGATAAAACATAGGGCCGGGAGTGTAGCTAGGAGGTAGAACGCCCCTGGGTTCAATCCCCGGTACCACACACACAAAAAAAAGATAAAGCGAATTCTTCATCCACATGAGGAACCAGATCAGCTGGGCTCTCTCCTGCACAGCACCTCTTTCTTCCTTTCCCCATACACCTGAGCCCCTGGGTGGATTTCTCAGGAGCTACGTCTTTAAGGTTTGGAAACCGTGGAAGTTGGTGCTCGCTGAGGCCAGGCCTGCTGTCTTGTTAAAGCTGGAGTGTAGCAGGAATTGCACTGGAGGAAAGGGCACCACTCAGACAGAACTTGGAGCTGTGGTGTGTCTGCTGTGTGTCTGGCACTCAGTGAGTGATAGGGATTCCTCAGCAACTCAGGAAAATGTGGGCAGAACCAGCCCATCCAACTGGGACCCTCAGCTGCAGCAGAAACAGCTCCGCCTGCTGGTTAGGGAGAGTGGAGAAT
Organism: Glis glis; assembly: GCA_004027185.1. Lineage (NCBI taxonomy): Eukaryota > Metazoa > Chordata > Mammalia > Rodentia > Gliridae > Glis > Glis glis. Next base: position 30,690 of record PVJS01012531.1, read on the forward strand.
TCTAAGACCCTCAGAGCCAATTTATTTTCCTTCCCTAGACTCCCTCATGACACATGAGTGACTGACTGAGAATATGATGTCTAAAACACTCCAAGCAGTTGGGTGTGGTGGTGCACGCTTGTAATCCCAGTATTTGGGAGGCAGAGACAGGAGGATCACAGGTTCACGGCCAGCCTCAGCAACTTAGAGAGACCCTCCGCAACTTAGTGAGATCCTGTTTCAAAAATAAAGAATAAAAAATAGGGCTGGGGGTGTAGCTTGGAGGTAGAATGCCCCTGGGTTCAAAACCCAGTACTGCAAATAAATAAATAAATAAATCCAAGCAATTCCCAATTCTGTAAAGTCTCAAGTTGGATAAAAATGTACGAGGAGAACTGTGTCATAGTAAGTGGTTATTCATGGTTTGCTGTCACTGAAAAGTACCTGGAACATGACGTCTTTGCAAGGAAGGACATGTGCTGGATTCCCTGCCCCACCTCCATCCCATTGTGTTTTTCGTATGGAGCTGTGTGGATCCAAAGACTAAGAGTTCTCTTAAACTGGGCCCTGATAGCACATCATGGATTAACTCGAGGGACAGCACTGCCACATAGTCGTGGGAGCTTGGCATTTATAGACACGATGAACCCTGTTCTGGTTCTCGATTCTGTCCTGTACTAGTTGTATGACCGCGGGGAAGTTCACAGAGTGACAGATCCTATTTACCAATTGCTAAACCTTGAAAATCAGCAATTTAATTACCGAGAATGCTAATTAAATATGGTACATGCTGCATTCATTAGGACTTTTTTTTTTCTGTTGAAAATGGCAGAAGCTGAGCTCAAAGGGGCTCAAAGCCTAAAATGTGTTTTCGTGGGATTTTATTGGTTCTAGTAAATTAGAAATCCAAGAACAGTCTCACTTCAAGGATGGATAGATCCAGGTGCTGGGAGGGTTTCTTTGGAATCTTTCTCCCCCCCAGTTCCAGTTTGGCTTTTTCTCTCTTGATGCCAGCTTAATTCCCAGGCAGATTCCTTCTATGAGGGGTAAAGATGGCCACCAGTTTCTCCTCAGTCAGCTCTGTGGAAGGGGAGCCTCTTTGCCAAGAGTCCCGCTAACATCTCTGGTGGGCTTCTTGCTGTCCTGCCTCCCACCTCATTTCCATTCCTGAGCCATCACTGTAGTTTAGAAGGCTGGAGCTTGACACTGGCCAGGTGTGCAGGAACTCTTAGAGACTCTGGCTTCTCCAGAAAGGATCTCTGGACTTAAGCTACATATGCGACAATTTTTCTTGGGCAGAAATTGAAAGGACCTTTGTTGAAAAATGCTTCTAAGCCATTTCAGTGTTTTGCTTGTTTATTTCTCTAGTCGATGAGAAAAGCATTTCATTAATTAGAGCCAGCAAGAAAATTAACTGAGTCTGGGTGAAAGATGCTAAAAATACTATGCTTTGATCATCTACCTCTCCGAAGAGCAGAGAGTAGGGTCTGCCCTATTCAAAGCACATGAATTGAGGGTGTGGGAGAGATGATTTCACCAAAGGAATACCAGGATATGGTTACCAGAAGAGGGAAATGAATGCTGGGCAGGAAAATGAAACAAAACAAAACAAACAACAAAAACCAACCTAGACTCCATTCCTAGCATACAACCTGACATACTAAGCATGATACATATTTTTTTATCTATACAATGTGCAATAAATATTTTCAATACCTCCAGAAATTAGGGCACAGTCCTAGACACTGGAGATACAATAACAGAATCATCAAAAAAAGCTTATAGTTAGCAGGGCATGGTGGTGCATGCTTCTAATCCCAGTACTTGGGAGGTTGAGGCAGGAGGATTGCAGGATCGAGGACAGCCTCAGCCAAGAGTGAAACTATCATTACCTAGTGATACCCTGTTTCAATATAAAAATAAAAATAGGGCTGGGGAGTGTATCTTGGAGATAGAATGCCCCTGGGTTCAATCCCCAATCCCCAGTGTCTCTGTCTGTCTGTCTGTCTGTCTCTCTCTCTCTCTCTCTCTCTCTCTCACACACACACACACACACACACACACACACACACACACACACACACACACACCTTATAGTTGGTGGAGGGAGGAGAGAATACAGACAAGTAGAGGTGAGGTGGTTTTCCTTCTGTCAAGAGTCCATAATAGGGGAAAGAAGAATTTGTTGTGGGAACTACAGGCTGGCCAGCATCTGTCTTGAGCCAGGAAGTCACTTCCCAGAGATGACATCTAACCTGAGATCCCAGAGGAATAGAAGGAGTTAGTCAAATAAAAGAAGCACTCCTTGAGTATGTATGTTTCAAGTTTATCATCTTGTAAAAAAATGGCCAAGATTAGAGATCTTTAGCCCGGTTTTGAGGGCAGTTAAATTTAGAGCATAGAGATTAGCTGGCTTTGGAGCATGTTGTTTAAATTTTTAAAAAACTACTCCCAGCTGGGTGTGGTAGCCCATGCCTGTAATCCCAGTACTTGGGAAGCTGAGACAGGAGGATTGCAGGTTCCAGGGCAGCCTCAGCAACTTAGCGAGACTTGTTGCAAAATAAAAAAATAAAATGGGCTGGGAGGTAGAATGCCCCTGGGGAAAGTAAGAAGAAAGGAAGAAAGAAAGGAAGGAAAGAAGGAAGGAAGGAAGGAAGGAAGGAAGGAAGGAAGGAAGAAAGGAAGGAAGGAAGGAAGGATCCATTTCTGGATATAAGTATTCATTTGGGGGATGCCATGTAGAAACATTTTTAAGAATACTACAACTGTAACTGAAGATTTATTTTTGCAGTTAAGAAAATAAGACTTATATAAACAAGCAAAGTAAGGTTTATTTCCAAAGAAGTGGGAAGAAATCATGAGACTTCCTGGAACACTGGGTTTAGCCAAGGCTGTTGCCTATCTGGATGGGACCCAGTGTGGGTGATTATGAAGCTAGGAGCTGGCTCAAGGAGGAGAGGACATTCAGGCAGAGCTGGGGTGGGAGCTGAGGACTATGGGAAAGTCTTAGCAGAGCAGGCTGGAGTGAGGGAGAGGGAACTGAGGGGCAGGATGAGGGGCAGGATGAAGGGCATCCATGCTTGGTTGGATCTTGCAAATATAAATATGTCATTGACCAAGAGGGCTTGAAATATTGTACTGTGTCACCCTATGCTTCTGAAAATCCATGTTTTCAACATTCTATTACAAGTTATAGAATGTGACCAACTGTAACTTAAACAAGAAAATTGGATTTGGTAGAGGGAGGCTGGATAGCTCAGAGATCGAGAAAGGCATTGGAAAACCATTCCTCAACAAGAAAGCATCTGGGGTCATTCTGGAAATAAGTTCTCAATGTGTGGTCTCTAAGCCAAAAACAGTAGTATCTTTGGAGCATATTAGAATTGGAAGTTTTCCTCCTCACATCAAACCTACTGGATCAGAAATCTGGATCCAGTTGTGTTAGAACAAGCTCTTGGGTGGTTTTGATGTAAACTCAAGTTGGAAAAGGGCTGCCTGGACTATTAGGACCAGCACATCTGCTGCTCCTTCTCCAGTGCTCCCCTGGGTGACTCAGCTCTAAAAACACTTAAGTCCAGGGGATGCCTCCATCCACAAAGCAAATCCTAAAAAGTAGAATGTGATTGGCCAGCTCTGGTCATGTGCCGGCTCCTGCGCCTGGCAGTGGAACTTGGCGATATGATTGACATCTCCCTTTCCCAACTCTCAGAACCTCATGGAACAAGGAAAGGCAGTTCCCTGAGGGAAAGGTGGAGAAAGGTGTTTTAAACAAGAACCAGAATTCTGACCAGTTGACAGATATATTAGATGGAGATTTTTAAGAAGCCGGGTAGAATTACTTCCTTGTCAAGGAGAGTCTTGGGTCATGTAATAGGATGGATTATACAATCAAGAACTCCACAGAGAAAAGGGATTTGGCATGATTAAACTGCCTAATTCCGTGTGTGTGTGTGTGTGTGTGTGTGTGTGTGTGTTTTGCTGGGGATTGAACCATGATGTCGATGAGTCAAGTTTCCTAAGCTTTTTTTTTTTTCCCAAATTGAAATAAGAAAATGGCAGAAAGAGCCACTGCCTTAACACTGAGGTCTTGAAATATATCCTTCATCGCTAGAAATTTTCATGTATTCAGAAGAGAGTATCAAAGAACCCTAGAGTGTTAGGGCTGGAAAGAAAACTAGAAATTATCTATGCCAGTTGTTCCATTTTGGAGATGAGAATGCTGATGCCCAGGAAGTCTGATAAACTTGCTCAAAATCTCATAGTTGATTTGAGTCTCTAGAGGATGGTATAAGTATTTGGTTGGAAATTAATCCAATGTATTTTTTCAATACATGGCCAACTAAGAGAAAACTAATTGTCCATTGGCAGCGTCTCTTTGGGTTTTTTTTGTATGTGTGTTTTTTTGTAGGGTTTTCTGTGGTGCTGGGAATTGAACCCAGAGCCTCGTGCATGCCAGGCAAGCACTCCACTACTGAGCTACATCCCCCACCCTGTCAATACCTTTTTTTTTTTTTTGCGGTACCGGGGATTGAACGCAGGGGCGTTCTACCTCCGTGCTACACCCCCGGCCCTATTTTTTATACTTTATATTGAAACCGGGTCTCACGAAGTTGCGGAGGGTCTCACTAAGGAGAGAGAGAGAGACAGGGAGAGAGAGAGTGAGAGAGCTGAGGCTGGCTGCGAACCCGGATCCTCCGGTCTCCGCCTCCCAAAGTACTGGGATTACAAGCATGCGCCACCACGCCCGGCCTGTCAATACCTTTTAATCGAGCTTTCTTTCTGGATTTTTGGCAATCTCAATCCGACCTGTACTCGTTTTCTCCCTCCCGTTTCATCCAGCTAGTCAACCATCCAGCCAGCATTCATCCATTTGGTATTTGATGTATGCTTCTTTAAGCACTCATTATTATTATTATTTTATCAGAACATAATATTTGTATATCTTTATCAGGCATAGTATGATAATTTGATACATGTCTACAATGCATGATGATCAAATTATGGTAATAAGCACTTCTACCTTCTCAAACATTAATCATTTTTATGTACTGAGAAGTTTTGTACTCTTCTAGTTATTTTGAATTATATCATAGATCATTTGATGAATGCTTTTTAAAAGAGCTAATTATGTAAAGATGAAGAATATATAGACTTTTTTTCTTTGGCTTTTATCCAGGCTAGAGTCCAAGCTCTCTGATTACAAGTTTAGGACTCCACTTCTTACATACTCAAGTAACTAAGAGACTATTGGCTATGAGGATATTATAGGAATGTGGTGTAAAAGCTTGACTTGACCTTGGACTGACCTTCTGCATCTTGGCATTTCTATTCCCATTTTTACTGTGACTAGTGAAAATAGTTTTCTACACTTTGAGTTACTGGGAAAAAAAAAGTTTTGTGAGGATAGTAGCAAAAAGTAGTCAAATAAAACTATTTAAGAGTGCACTCCTGTAATCCCAGTACTTGGGCGGCTAAGACAGGAGGATCGCAGGTTCGAGAACAGCCTCAGAAACTTAGTGAGGCCCTCAGCAACTTAGTGAGACCTGTTTCAAAATAAAATAAAAAGGGGGGCCTGAGGGCGTAGCTCAGAGGTAGAATGCCCCTGGGCTTAATCTCCCGGTACCACAAAACAGTAACAACAAAACAAAACAAATACTACTTAGGAGCCAGGCATGGTGGTACATGCCTGTAATCCCAGTACTTGGGAGGCTGAGATAGGAGGATTGCAGGTTGGAGGACAGCCTCAGCAAATGTAGCAAGACTCTCAGCAATCTAGCAAGAGTGGGATGTAGCTAAAAGGTAGAATGTCCCTGGGTTCAATCCCCAGCACCACAAAAAAATAAATAAATAAAAAATAAAACTACTTAGGAAAATTCTACAATTCTGCCCTAGAAAGAAAGAAAGACCCCATGGTACTGGGGACGAAGATGTAAGTTATACTATTTAATGTTATCTATAATAACCTGCTCTCTGTCATGCGTTATATCCAGAAATACAACCCAAATGCCTGGACAGATTTTGAGAAATGAAAAGAATTTATAAGTTTGGGAGTTCTATGTGAAAATCACGATACTGTTTTTGAACACGAAAAAGGGGTTAGACTCTTCTGCTTCTTAGATCTTTACTTCTTCTACGTTCACTCTTAAATTCTTTATCCTGATCTCCTCCACCAAGGTACAATCTGTGGAAGTGGCTTTCACACTATGTGGGGAAAATAAAAGGGACAGCCATACTGGCCTTTTGTCTACCTTGAAAATACTGAGGCCATAGTTCCCATTTCAGGGACTTTCATGTGATGTCCTCTCTGTCTGGCAAGGCTCTCAAATCTTCACATGGCTAACTCATTCTTAACACAAGTCACCTGCCCCAACAGGCTTCTCTGGCTACTATCCTTCAATGGACATAAACCCAGCTGGGCATGGTGGTACACACCTGTAATCCCAGTACTTGGGAGGCTGAGACATGAGGATCACAGGTTCAAGACCAGCCTCAGCAACTTAGTGAGACCCTCTGCAACTTAGCAAGACACTATCTTAACATAAAATAAAAGGGCTAGGGTGTAGCTCAGAAATAGAACATCTCTGAGTCTAATCCCTAATGCCGACAAATAAACAAACAATGTCCATATAGCCACTGGGATAGATTGATTTAAAGAATAGAAACATGTTTTCATCCCTGTTTGTATTCACACCTTTTGATTTTTGGCTCCTCCCATCAAGAGGTAGAATCTACTTTCCCATCAAAGGAATCTAGACTGGTCTTGTAGATTTGATCTGGCCAGTGGAATGAAGCTGAACAAGGTTAGGTCTATGTGTAGGAGAGTTCAGTTGTCAAGATCAGCAGATCCCCATACATATAAGACACTTGAGCTAAGATGAATAGAGCCCCCGAACCAATACACTGATGTCCACTGACAAATTAGTAAACCTGACTGAATCCTGAAGAACTATCTAACTGACCTGTAGCAATAATAAATGTTTCTTGGTTTAAGTCACTATAGTTGGGGATGATTTGTTACACGGTACTAGCTAACTAATATATTTACCACTTTATAGTTCTTATCACTGTAGATTCATTTTTCATTCATTTCAGGTTATAGAAATTTCAAGTTATATTTATTCATTCATGATACTGTCTTGCTGCAAAGAAAGTTCTCTGTTGGCCACAGTAGCCTAACAGCCAAATGAATACATAATGGTTGCTCTAGAAATATTTGGTAAGTGGATAAATAAAAGATCAATAGCTTTCAAATAACTTTATGTGTAAGGCTCTTTCTCGTTCTCCTGCTTTTTCACTCTCTCACTTTATTTTTCCAAAGAATCTTGTAAAGGAGGTGTTATCCTTAGTTTTCAAATGAAGTTTTCAAATGAAGGGCCAAAATGTTAAGTAACATGCACAAAGTCCAATATATGAAAAGTCAGAACTTACTATATGTATACATGACACGTATGGACTATTTATTAGCATAGGACATATACATTGTTTAGGGACATTATATCATTTTTCTACTGTTATTACTTTTTTTTGGTGGTACTGAGGATCAAACCTAGGGGCCTTCT
>PVJS01012532.1:0-43676 GCA_004027185.1 Glis glis
TGTACATACACAAACCTATAAGACTCAATCACTATCTGGAGCACGAAAGGGAGGGAAGGGGGAGGGAATAGGGTGGGATTGGAGGGAGGGCTAAATGTGCAATGTGTGCATGTATGGTGTTCATACCCTGACATATATCAAAATGTATAATTACAATTTACAATGCACCAATAAATGAACATAAAATGTTAAAAAAAAAGAATTGAAAAAAAAAGAAAATGCTAACAAATAGAACATCAAACAAATAGAACAATAACAAATAATGAAACAAATAGAACACCACAATCAAGCAGGATTTATCCCAAAGATGCAAAGATGATTCAACATACTCAAACCAATAAACATAATATATGACATCAATAAAACGAAGGACAAAGACCATATGATCCTTTCAATAGAAGCAGAAAACGTATTTGATAAAATTCAACATTGCTTCATGATGAACTCTCAACAAATTGAGTATAGAAGGAATATACCTCAACATAATGAAGGACACACACATATCATAGCAAATATCATATTAAATGGCAAAAAGCTGAAAGTGTTTTCTCCAAGATCTGTAACAAAACAACAATGACCACTTTCATGACTTGTATTCAATGTAGTACTGGGAGTCTTGGTCAAATAATAAAAATGTAACAAATGTTGGCAAAAATGTGTAGAAAGAACTCACACATACTGTTAGAGAAAATATAAATTAGTATAGCAATTATAGGAATCAGTATGGAGGTTCCTCAAAATACAAAAAATGGAACTTCCATATAACCCAGCTATCCCATCTCTCAGCATATATCCAAAGGATATGAAATCAGCATGTGCACCCCCATGTTTATTACAGCACTATTCACAATAGCCAAGATAGAAAACCAACTGAGGTATTCATCAGCTGATGTATGGGTGGTATATACACACAATGAAATATAATTCCTCTGGAAAAGGAATAAAGTCCTGTTGTTTGTGGCAACATGGAATAGAACTGGAGGACACTATGTTAAGTAAAATAAGCCAGGCATAGAAAGACAAATAACAAATGTGCTCACTCCCACGTGGAGGCTGTAAAAAGGTAATCTCGTGCAAGAGGTAGAATACTGGTTACTAGAGGTTAGAAAGGGTAAAGGGGAGGGAGAATAGAAGGAGGTTAGATAACGGGTGCCCAACTACAGCTAGGAGAACCAGCTTCTAGAGTTCAACAGCACAACAGGTGACCAGAGTTTACAACATATTGCATATTTATTGAAAAACTACTATGTGTCTATTGAAAAGAGGAACATTGTTTAGAATATGGTTTAGCTATCAAACCATAACGGTTTTGCTTGTGGTGGAGCCTCATGCAAAACGTCATTGAATAGTTCACTGATTGCATTGCTGAAATTTTCCACTTGGCTTTGTATTTGTAGAGTCTCCAGGTGCCTCTTGACAGTGAAAACACTTTATAATTATAAACTGTGACCATTAATTTCATTAACCCAGGGCCAAATTCAACTATTTCTATCCTAGATCAAAACTCGGCCTTCTTTTATTTAAAGTGGCATCATTAAATTGTGCTAGAAATCTTTTATCTGTTACATGCAAAAGTAGTTTTTTGTGTTGATCTTCACTAAGCACATTACAAAATAAACACATTACATTCATTTAATTTTCATGCAGTATTGAATACATACAAGACTGTGTGCCGTGTGTGTAAGTTGTGAAGCATAATATCAAAGTATACACTACGCCCATCATACAACAGAAGAATTAATTAAAACATTACTTAAGCCATTGAGACAATCTTTGTCTTCCTATCAAATTCTGCTCACTATCTCCACTATTTTCAGAATGTTTAAAATTTCTTCATATTTAAAATAATAAACACAGACATTAGTTTTTTTCTTATTTCCCTTGTTGGAAATAAATAAAATAGTATAAACGGATTTGAATGTATTACTGTCTGTCCACTCTAGGGAATTGAGGATAGCCATGCCCCCATCACTGTTTAGCCTCTTCTAGAATCAAAGCTCTGATAGCCTGTTGGGTGTGATTTGATTGATCATTGTAATAATAGCTACCTATAGTGATGAGTCCAATACCTGATCCTTTAAACCAATGATCCACTTTATTTTTTAATATGCATCATTAACCATAAAATGAAGTAAGAGATGTCTTCCTTTCAAAGGTTAGACTATAGATGCTTAGAAAAGTTAAGTAACTTTGCCCATGCTTCTAGAACTGATAAACAGTGTATTTGGGATTTGAACCCAATATTCCCTTCAAACCAGATGCCCTTTCTACTCTCCTGTACACAGCTTTGGTATCAATCAGTAACTTACACTTAGATGGTGATATTTTTGTACTACCACTCAAATTCATGGCAGAAAGGTTAATGAGTAACAATTAATCTCAGAAAAAAATGGGCTAATTGATTATTTCATGTTTGACACATCATCTTTCTAATTAGCCTTTTTGTAATATTGGGTGTGACACTTCAAATTTCCAAAAAATTCACATAATTAGCGACAACAAATTGTCCTTTTAGAGTGCAAGTATGCCCTCCATATCCATTATGTTCAAATATATTACTTTATACAAACAAATAAATCCAAAGAAATTATTACATGAAATTTAAGGAAAGACATGTAATTAAGGCCAAGGCCTCAGTGGGTATACTGCTACATTGATTGTTTGGAAAAGATAGCAAAACAAAGAAGTCTTTATTCATGCACAGTTTACCCATTTACTTTGTATTTAAAAAATAATAGTAAGTACCATTTTTAGTGCTCATATGCACTGGGCACTGTTTTGTGGAACAAAACATCTTTGATCTTACTTCATTGTCCTTTATTCTTTCTGGATACCACTCAGGCAGGTATTATTATGCACATCTAATGAAGAGAAAAATAACTCTAACAACACCTTACAGCTAAAAAGTGGAGTAACCAGAATTCAGTCCTCAGTCTCTATGATGGGGGAAGGTGTATTTATTCATAGAAGGAGGGTCTTGACATTTGGTGCAGGGACACTTGGATTGGGCGTCAGGAACCACCACTGATTACACAGGTGACATCAAGCAGTGTCTCTGAGTCTACCTGGAAGTTGGAGAGATGATATTTAAGACCTGATCCCATTAAAATAATCTTTTAAATTTACTCTTTTTTCACAAATTATCAGTAATAGAAGTGAATAGAAAAAAGAGTGTCTGTTAGATATCAAAAGTTATAGCTGGGCGTGGTGGCGCATGCTTGTAATCCCAGTACTTTGGGAGGCAGAGACCGGAGGATCCGGGTTCGCAGCCAGCCTCAGCTCTCTCTCTCTCTCTCTCTCTCTCTCTCTCCTTAATGAGGCTTCTACAACTTCGTGAGACCCGGTTTCAAAATAAAGTATAAAAAATAGGGCCGGGGGTGTAGCTTGGAGGTAGAACACCCCTGGGTTCAATCCCCGGTACCGCAAAAAAAAAAAAAGATATCAAAAGTTATCATAAATGATTTCTTCAGTTCCTACCTACCCACCAAGATTTTCACAATTGAATAATGACAGAGTGCTGAGTCTAATAAACATTGGGGTTTTTGAGGGTGAGTACATCAGTGGTTACATTAGTGGTCCCCGGTTAGATACTTCTGGGAGGTAATATGAGTTCCCCAACAGGCTGTGGCCACTTAACCTAGCAATCTCATGTCTACAATAAATTGTAATGAAATGATCAAAGAATGGATGTTTTTAAGAGTTGTTATACATATCACATAGTGTCCTTAAAATTTATTGTATCAATTTACATTTAAATATAAGAGGATATAACACCATTTCTTTTGCTACCTCCTTAACAGCTTTGAATCTTTTCCATTTAGCTTTTAAAAGCGTTGTCAAGTGGATAGACTAAAATTTACAGCAACCATTTGTCAAAAACTACTCTAATGCTATAATTAAATTTCTGGAGATTTTTATGTAGGCAATGGTTATTTCTCTTCTTCAGGAATATTCTGAGGACACATCTGTTTGTACTCCAGTTTGACTGCTTTGAGCTAAGTTTATTTTTTCCTTCATTCCTCTTTTGATGCCACAATGCAGGGATGTGGTGAAAGTGTCTCTCTTAGGCCTTGATACCTGTGCTGCAGAATTTTTCTTTTGTGTCCACAAAGAGTGTATACTTTCCAGTAAAAGTCTGCAAAACTAGGCAATCTAGGCCTAATGTAGTGGAATGTGCTCTCATTTTTATCACCAAGCAGCAAACCATTGCTCGATTGAACCAAACTTATATGAATGTCGGGATTTTTTATTTTTCATTCTTCCTTCTGCGTTCTTGTATCACAACAGAACAAACTGAGTGGAAAAACACACAAAAGAAATACTAAACGAAAAGTCAGCTACGGGCCATTAAGTGAGAATGTATATCATATATAATAATGGTTTTTAGACAAGTGAGAGTATTAAAGGATCGAATAGCCTTCCAGTTAAAAAAATTGCTAGAATAACACCCCAATCAATGGAATGACAAAAACGATAGAAGACAGTACTCCTTGTCATGTTCCCTTCTCCTTCTAGCACATTCTTTTCACCAAACAGAAGAAATGCTTGTCTGATTCTGGGACTCTTACAGTGTCCAGGTTTATTAATTGCACCGAGGTTTTCAAATCTTTCCCCAAAGACATTTCTAGAAGACACACATCCCAAGTGGTGAAAGGTGACTGCTTTGCAAAAGTCTTCAGGACAGTCCTTTGAACCACCTTGCATCCTAAGCCTTCCCTGTGGAAATTCCCACGCCACCAGAGGGACTGAGTCAATATGTATTGAAAGTTAATGCTCTTTGAAAGTTAATATGTATTCAACGCTCATGGCTTTATTTCATTTTTCTACTAGCTGATGTAGATATCTGATCCAAAGCCTAATAAGCATTCCCTTTCTGTTTTCTTTTTTTTTATGCATTTCTTTCTTTTTTTGTATATTACTAGGGATTGAACCCAGGTGAATTCTACTTCTGAGCTATACACCCCAGCCCTATTTTATTTTATTTTTTATTTTGAAACAGGGTCTCACTAACTTGCAGCGTGCCTCACTGAATTGTTGAGGCTGGCTGTGAACCTGTGATGCTCCTATCTCAGCCTCTCAAGTACTAGGATTACAAGTGTGTGCCAGCATGCCTAGCTCATGCATTTCTTTCTCTTTTCTTTTCAACCATGATATTCAGGTGCCTTCATCCTACTGACTAAAAAGGTAGCAAGATGTCAATGCATGGATTTAATGGGAGGGAGGGATACTTTTGGTCTTGTAGGATAGACCGTGTCCTGCAGCTCAGTTTTCTTGGTGGTGCTTTGCTAAGGTGGGGAGGAGGGTGTCACAGACATAAGTGGAACCTTGCCTTCCACTTTCTATAGCCCATGTGTGTTTTACCCCTAAGGGACAGATCAAAGGGAGGAACAGTTCTCATCTGTGGTGAATTTTCGACATGCCAGTGTCCGTAGCCACAAAGAGCTCTAACTCCCAACATTGTAATTACACAAATCAAAGCTTGATATGGTTAAATCTATTACTAATTACTTCTGCTCTCCCCAGCAAAGTCAAGATCCTCCAGCAGGATGGACCTTACTTTATTACTTCATTCATACTATGATCCTACACCTATAATTATTTATCATGGATTGTGTTGGTTTTTTGTTGCTGTGACAAATACTTGAGAAAAACAACTTAGAGGAGGAAAGGTTTATTTTGCTCACTGTTTCAGAGCTTTCAGTTCCACAGTCAGCTGGCTCTGTTGCTTTGGACCCGAGATGAGGCAGAAGATCATGGTGGAAGAGGATGGCCGAAGAAAGATGCTCAGCTCGTGGCAACCAGGAAGTGGGGAGGGAGGGGCAAGGACAAGATACAGTCTCCCAGGGCATGCCCCAGTGGCCTGCTTCCTGCAATCACACCCTACCTACCTACAGTTTCCACCACCTCAAAACAGTAGTCCATTCAATTTATTAGTCCTTCAATTGGATTAATCCACGGACGAGGTCAGAGTCCTCTTTATTCAATCATTTCTCCAAATCTCATCTCTGAACATTGCTGCATTACAGACCAAGCCTTGAACACATGGGACTTTGGGGGACATTCAAGATCCGAGATATAACATGGATTTTCATTGTTACTACATTCCTCTGTGTGACTCAGTTAAGCCTGATCCAGTTCCTTCCCTGCTGAACCACTATGTCTCCTACTGTACTGTCCTGAAGACAGTCAAGGTAGAGCAAGGGTCTGAGGGCTGGCAGCCACTACAACCATAGAAATAAACAGAGCATCAAAGATGATCATGATCTGGGGAACCACTTTCAGGAATCAAGAATATTTTATTTGCATTTTCTATCAGATATTTTGTACTCTCTCTTACATGTCAAATATGCCAGGCCCTCTAGGAATAAAATAAAAACATGATGAGCATAAGACTCCTTATTCCCGAAGGAGTTTATACATAAACAGGGGAGGTAGAATGCATCGAAATAACACAGCCAGGAAGGTGAGACTGCATTACAAAACTAGCTAGGTTCTGGAAGCCCATTTAGAATCTGATTATCATGGTTGGATAACGTTTTGAGTCTTGCCTATTAGATGTGTGCTGAAGGGGGCAGTAATCACTTCCTCCCATAGTGGAAGTTCTCATGCAGTTCTATGAAACACAGTTCTTTGTTTCATATATATATATATGTGTGTGTGTGTGTGTGTGTGTATGTATATGTGTGTGTGTGTGTATATATATATATATATGTGTGTATATGTGTGTGTGTGTGTGTGTGTGTATTTGGCGGTGCTGGGGATTAAAAACCCAGGGGCATTCTACCTTTTTTGTTCTTTATTTTGAAACAGGATCTTGCTAAGTTGCAGAGGGCCTCACTAAGTTGCTGAGGCTGGGTGCGAACCCGGATCCTCCAGTCTCAGCCTCCCAAGTACTGGGAATACAAGCATGCGCCACCACACCCGGCTTGTTCCTAATATATTTAAAGTTCCCTAATCAGAGTAACCATCTCCTTTGCATCTCCTCTCGCACCCAACGTCACTGTGGTGTCTTCGTTTTGTGCACTTGAAGCTTCTTTCCCTCAAACCTCAAGCTTCATTCTGCTTTCCCTTCCCTCCTCCCTGGATACTAAATATATTTGTGTCAGCCTAGAGCTTCAACCATAACATCGCCTTGATTAATCCAATTGCAATCCAGTTGGAGTTGGTGGGGTTCGAAATGTCACTGGATGAGGGATAGACGTTAGAGGTGGCTTGGATGAGGACTGTCCCTCTGGGGGAATCTAGATTTTACTGGAGTATGAGGAAGCAGTATAACCGGGATGGGTTTGGAGAATAGGGCAGTGAGTTAAAGATTGTCTCCTCACTTAGAGACACTGAAGCCCAACATTGTGCCATGAACATCTTGGCGAGTCCTATGGTGTGTGGCTGCTCAGAACCAGGCCCATCCTAACACTCCAGGAAGAGGTGTGAACATATAGAAAAAGGCACTGGGATTTGCTTCTGAGCGTCTGAGATGACACTTGAAGGGGACATAGAATAGACTGGAAGGACAGCTACTACAGAAGAGATGGAATGCATATAGGTCTCTCTTCAGTGTCTCAGTCCCTGGGATTTCTCAGAATCATGATGTGAAAGAATGCACAGAAATAGTAGCAATAACAAAAACACCATCTGGGAACTGCTATTGCTTCAGGCTATGTGTTAGCCAGCTTTCCATCACTATAACAGATACCTGAAATAATGGAATTTATAAAGAGAAAAAGGGTTATTTTTGCTTGTTTTGGAAATTTCAGCCTGTGATTGATCTGCCCCATTGCTTTGGGCTGGTGGCGAGGCAGACCATCATGACAGATGCTCATGGCAGCACAAAGCCACTCACCACATTGTCGGAGCAACAGAGAGACAGAGTAAGGGGTTCGGGTCCCACTATTTCCCTCAAGAGCACACCCCCAATGACTGGAGGACTTTCCACTAGGCGCTGCCTCTTAAAGGCTACAGCATCTCCCAGTAGCGCCATCCTAAGGAGCAAACCTTTCTCACACAGACCTTTGAACACTTATGATCCAAACTGCAGCAGGCTATGCTGCTCATATTGGTCTGTATTTAAAACCTCACATTTAGTTTTGATTTAAAAACAGAGGAATGGCAGTGGAATTACAATTCAGTGCCAGTACCACTTTTCATTTGTAACTTTTGACTTCCCGATTCCACTTTGAGCTGATGTTTTCACATGAACATTGAAAGTGTTTCTCAGGCTGGGCGTGGTGGCACACATTTGTAATCCCAGTACTTGGGAGGCTGAAACCGGAGGATCCGGGTTTGCGGCCAGCCTCAGCTACTTAGTGAGGCCCTCCGCACCTCCGCAACTTAGTGAGACCGTTTCAAAATAAAGAATAAAAAAGATAGGGCTGGGGGTGTAGTTCAGAGGTAGAATGCCCCTGGGTTCAATCCCCAGTGCCAAAAAAAGAGAAAGTGTTTCTCAGGTCTCACAATCAACTCATAAAAGATTTAGATTTGAATGAAGATGTGCCTTTGCTTACGACCTCTGCTCATGAGCATATGAAGACACTGTAATTAAATCACAGGATCATCTGCTGCTCATCCTCAGCCTAATATATTCTTTTTCTTTTAAAGTACACACAGACTAGAAAGCTCAGATTTTATTGTGCAGTGGCCAAATCTGTGGGATTATTTTGGAGCAAAACAAGTATCCACTCTCCAAGCTGTGGCTATGGGAGGCTATTTTATTTTACAAGATCCCCTGGGGCTCAGAAGGTGCCTTCCTTTCTGCCTAGAATGTACCAGCATCACAGGTTCCTTCATTTTAGGTATTTACACATACTGCCTGAAAACTCTCCTACTATGGAACTGGTGTGGAAAGTTAAAATCCTTGATCATCAGCACTTATCCTCCATTTAAAAAAAATACACAACAAGCACTCAGCTAGTCATCTGCACGTGAAATACGGAAGAATTCATTATCAATCATACTGTTCTTTTGAGACCAAATGCTGGCCCTCTCAGACCAATGCCACCTTTCCTGGACATTTTGGGAGGCATGGGTCTCTGGGGAAAGGGGAGAAAGACTTCATTCTCCGTTTTATCATTGATGGTTGGGGACAGTTTGGTACCCAGAAGTTCAGCTTGACACCGCAATTTAGATTTTCCAGGACACTTTGATCTCCTAGCTGCTATTTTTCCTGCCCAACTGAATTGCCTTGTGTACTCTCGGGCTGTTTGCTTGGGCACATGAATCTTTCTGTTTTTGAGAAACACACAGAGTTTTGTGACTCAGAATCTCACTCTTTATTTCTTTTTTTTTTTCCCCAGTAGCTCTTTTTCTCTTGAGGAGCTTTCGTTCTACTTCTGCACAGGGAGGATGGACACAGTTTTATTAAGTTATTTGCCATTTTACTGACGGTGCTGATATATTAATGATGAAGCACCTATTCTTTAAATGTTTCCCCCTTACATGTTAGAATCAAACCTCTACATTTCAATGTGGTTTGTTGTAATATATGAAAACATTTATGAGAATACATTTAATGAAGCTCTTGTTTCTGTATTACCAAAACAAGAAAAGTGTCAAACCCTGATGAATAACAAGAAAGAGATGTTGTTAAGCTTTTAATGAGGACACTGTTCTTTTTTGTAACTCCATAGTACAGACAATCTATAATACAGATTAGCATTTTATAAGCAAAAAGTAGCATGACAATAATACTGAGACTGGACTTTTTTATATCAAAAAATCATAAGCTTACATTTGTACAGTAGATATTCTCAACCACAGCACTACACAGAAGATACAGCAGTTGCTGACACACACTGTCAGGTTGTGCAAGAGTGAAAAAGTCTTTGATGCAGGATTTTACTATTTCTTCTGTCCCCATTTAATATCTGCTAGACAAGTCACAGAGGCCTCCCAGGGGGTAGCAACAGATGATCTCTTTGAAGGTTTTCCTCAGTTCTTGACTCCGGAGTGCATAAATGAGAGGATCGATGATCGAATTACACATGATCAGTATGAGATACAAGTTAAAGTGAGACATGAAGCACACACAGTATGGATTCTGGGGGCAGGAGATGTAGAATATTAAGTGGAGGAAGAATGGGGCCCAGCAGACAACGAAGACCCCGATCAGGATGGTCAAGGTAATCGCCCCCTTCATGTTGGCACCTTGGTGGATGGCGCCGGTGCCTGGGAGGACCGCAATCCTCTTAATGTGAAGCCTGGCCATGAGGAACATGTGAACGTAGAGGGAAGCCATGAGAGCCAGCATGGTGAAGAACATGGTGATGAGGCAGATAATGACAGCACTGCTGTCTGAGTAAATGATGAACAAGATCCCTGAGACCGTGCAAGCCGTCCAAATGCAACTGATTATGATCCCAACCCGCTTAACCGTCATGATGTTATGGTACTGGAGAGCGTAAAAGATAGTGAAGTACCTGTCCACTGCAATGGAAAGCAGGCTGCAGATGGAGGCCAGCAACGAGCTACAGATCACAGAGTCAATGACATTGTCAATATTCACCGTGAAGCTCTGCGCGTCCGTGTCCGTGCTGTTCAACAGGGTGATGACAATGGTCTCAGAGCCATTGGAAACACTCACTAGCATATCCGCCACCGCCAGGCTGCAGATGAAAAAGTACATGGGCGAGTGCAGGTTCTTGTTTTTGGCTATTGCCACAATCACTAGAATATTCTCCAGCAAGCTTATGACACCCAGAGTCACAAACACCTCCGGGGAGACAAAAAGTTGCTCATAGCACCCTCCGTCGGAGTAGCCTGTGGCCAGGGTCTCGCTGGCGTTGCTGTGCAGTCTGTAGCTGCTGTGGTTCCAGAAGTGCAGGGAAGTGTGCATCCCACGGTGGTGGGTGGAGTTCATCATCTGGCCGCAGGTGGATTCGACTCCCCCTCCAATGGACTGAACTTCCCGGGGCAGGGAAGTTACCTGCTCCCCCAGGCTATGTCTGTCTGAAAGTTACAAGGCTGCAATTGGCGTGCCTGCTGGGGCTGCAGTCAGCCTCTGAGCTCCAAATGGAGTGTTTAGTCTCTTTCAGGTAAGGCTCTGATCACCAGGGCTTTCCAGTTTTAGGCTTCAAAATGCTCATTCTCAGTTGAAGGAGTCTGCTGTTTGCTTTTTGTTCTCACTTCCGCTTTAACTTTAGCCTTAGGCATTCAGGTCTTTTCAAAACAGTTTTCCTGGGAGCTGCTGTGCCACTGGGCGCCGCCGAATCTGCGCGCACATGCTCACATCCGCTGCCTCTCAGAAGTGGCAGTTCCCAGCCGGAGCATCGCTAAGAGACTGAGAAGCAGAGAAGGGTGCCGGCTGCTGACTTTTATGGTATGTGGAGGAAAAAAAAATGTTTAGCATAGCTCCTCCTCTGCTTCCTTCTGACCAATCCAAGTGCAGTGGAAGTCTGTGAGCCGCCCCGCCGGCTCCTAATCCAGAGATACACCTTGCTGAGCACTACCGGCTCAGTTGCAGAAGCCTGCGGAATCCAGATCAGGCAGAAGGCGAGGCACGCCATCTCCCTCTGCAAGTTTTCAAGGAAAGAAATGGATTCCTAGAGGATGTTCTGTGTTATCACAAGATGTTGTCTTGAAGCAGCCTGGGTTATTCTTGCTTAGAGGTGTGTGTGTGTGTGTGTGTGTGTGTGTGTGTGTAAGATGAAATGGAAAACACAGTCCTATGTTTTTTAAATACATACTCTGCTTTTTTTTTTTTTTTTTGGTCCAGGGTACTAAATTTATCTCCTTAGTTTCTTTGAATTAAAAACCCGGGCAATAATGCTTCTGTTTAAAATACCTGAAATGGTGTGGATAGGAGCTAAATATGTTGTTTGCATACAGGAGCGTGCCCCAATAAAATCCATTGTTCTGTATAATTAAGATGCACTAATAATAGTATAAGTACCTGAAACACAGATATACCTTGGTAATACAGGTAGACATGCTAAGGATGAAAGAGCTAGGTAAATAATTACAATTTAGCAAGGGGCTTAAGAAAGGGCTAATTTCTTATACAATAATATCTGATTTCTCCCTTGCAGAATTTGTTATCAAAGCTGGAAAAGTTTTCATTCATAACATCTAAATTTCAAGTAGTATTAATGTAACTATAGTTACTCTGAACTCAGAAAGAAAAACAAATAATGAGGCAAAAGTCTGTTTTTTCTAAGGCAGCATTCTGTTATTGTTGTTGTTTTTACTCCCACAACTGAAGGCTTAAAAATTAAACCCGCAACTTTATAACTTGGCAGCTTTACTTATTCAAGCTAAGATTAGTGGATACAAGCTATTAATTTAAGTATTAATCTTCTGCTTAAGCTAGTTTTGGAAGGTTGCAGCAAAGTTACTTTTCAAATTAATTAAACCCCAGGTTGTGACATTTCGTGCATTGTCATTTTTTGACGTGATTATTTTTGGTTTGAGCTGTTCATAGTTTGTGAGTACTGCTCATAGCGTATAAAATGAAAGAATTGTTCAGGGTTAATTCTTAATCCTCAGTTTTTCAGGCAGGGACTTTATTCTCTTTCCGTTTTGTGACAGAGGCAATGCTAAGTATTGTTCCTGAGCTGTGAGCTGAATTAGCATCTTCCATCCATCGCCGGAACTGAGTGGGGCCTTATGACTGAACTTTCCCTAATGGAATGTGGACAGATGAGTTGCACATAACATCACTTCCCTCTTGATTCTATATGTTTTCTCTCCTGTCAAGCAGATGACTGCAGAGTATCTTAGATGCCTCATATTATAGATGGCAGAATCATCTCATGGAAGAAGCGTCTTTTAAATGACTGTAAAGAGCAGAACTCACCTCCGACTTCCTCCATCCGCCAGCCCACCAACTACATTGTGTGATATGAGCAAGCAACCAATTTTACTGCATTAGACTACTGAGATAATGGTGTTTGTCTGTTACAGCACCTAACATTTACTGCCCTGACTTTCAAACACTTTTATTGAAGTCCTTTAAACAAGCAGCAAACCTGAATTACATGAGAATCCTTTTTTCCTCCCCTATTTTGAATTTACCTTCATAGTGCTAATGAGTAAGTAAAAGCAATGGAGAAGAAATCTATTGGGTTGTTTTAAGCATCAGATAGTCAACTCTGATGATCTTCTTCCCAAGTCAACTCTTGCCTTTGTGTTCCTTACTTCTCTTGGTGGCACAAAGGCCCATTTTGCTCCAGCTTATAATTTAGCATATCTTTGAATTCTCCATCCATCTTAAAAATCCTATGCTGTGCAATTTATCCATTCTTTTGGAAGTATTCTGGGATCATATCAAAGAAAGTATTGCATAACCCAAGGCACGAAGGTTTACACTTCTTTTTTTGTTTTATTTTGTTTTTCTTGGTACTGGAAGTTGAACCCAGAGGCCTTCTTCCTCTGAGCTACACACCTAGCTCTTTTTATTTTTTGTTTTGAAACAGGGTCTCACTATATTGCTGAGAGACCTTGCTAAATTGCTGAGGCAGGCCTCGAACCTGCTATTCTGTCTCAGCTTCTCAAGTACTGGGATTGTAGGTGTGCGCAACTGCACCCGGCTAGTTTTATATTTCTTTACTGATACTCTATATTTGATGAGACTCATGTTTTAATTATTTACATATAGTTTCCATTAATCATTTGTGCATGTATATAAATAGAATTAATTTGAAGAGATTTGATATTTGAAGATATACTAATTACTTCAAATATACTAAGATATTTGAAGATATACTAATTTGTATATAAATAGAACTAATCGGTTCTAATTAAATAGAACTGATTTGAAGTTTTATATAAGCCGGGTGTGGTGGCACATGCCTGTAATCCCAATACTTGGGAGGCTGAGACAGGAGGATCAAAGATTTGCAGCCAGCCTCAGCAACTTGGTGAGACCCTTTGCAACTTAGTGAGACCTTGTTTCAAAATTGAAAAATGAAATTAGGGCTGGGGATGTAGCTCAGAGGTAGAATGCCTCTGGGTTCAACCCCTAGTACAAAAAATGTTTTATATAGTAAATCTAATATCTAGGCTCCCCCAGAAATAATTGTTGACTGCTTTTCCCCCTCCTATATATAGCATACTTTCTTATTTATTTGAAGGTCTTTCATTCTTTTGTTGAAAACCAGAAATCTTAAATAATCTAATGCAGCAATTCTGGAAATCAGATTCCCTTTCTCACTCAGGGGTGGTTGTAGCTGTTGTTTGTCATTGTGATTTGCTTGTTTAGTGACTTTTCTGAGAGAATTCTGGAATGTATGTGTTCTGTCTTGTGTGCCCAATGCCGTCTCTGCTGTGTTGGCTTACTGCTCAGCTAGTGATTAGATGGAGATTTCCTCGGGTGCCTAGAACCAGGCAGCTTCCCCGTCTTTGCTGAGGGGCTGTGTGTGTGATGGCAAGACAGCAGCTCTCAGCTAGGCATTTGGCAACTCTGCCTTAGCCTTACTTTCTGCTTGAACAGAACCCTGAAGTCAGCCAGAGGGGCGAGCACAGGGCTTTCTTAGGTCTTTTCTGAGCATGCATGCAGCCCTACACATATTCATGGTTTTCTGGATTCCCAGACCTACTCAGCACATTTATATAAGTCCCTATGGATACCCCATTCCCTAGCTTCCCTTTTGAGCCTTTTGGATAGTCAGTTATTTTCCCCAATGTTTATCCATGAAGTTCAACAACTGCCTCTGATTCTTTTCAACAAAGGCCCCTGGAGAAAAGTCTGCTCTCAGTGGATGTATTCTAAGTCAGGCCAAATAAGAAAACCCTGCAGGGAATGGTGGCACATACCTGTAATCCAAGTACTTGGGAGGCTGAGACAGGAGGATCACAGGTTTGAGGCCAGCCTCAGCAACTTAGCAAGACCCTCAGTGACTTAGCAAGACCCTCAGTGACTTAGCAAGACCCTGTTTCAAAATAAAAAAATAAAATAGGACTGGGTTCTAGCTTGGAGGTCGAATCCAATCCTGGGTTCAATCAGCAGTTCCATACACAAAAAGAAAGCCCTGCAGTAGGAGTTTTCCAGGAAACTCACGGAAAGGTCAGCTGATGCTGCTTCTGTGATACGAGGCATGGGCTTCAAAGGAGCTCCCAGCTATGTTATGCCTGTTTCCTGTTCAGCTGCTCGTTTTACATATTCTTCACAGAGCTGGTGAGTAGGGGGTGAGGTTAGGTCCAGTAACAATACCGCAGAGCTCACTCTTCTCGCTGCCATTCAGCTATTCACTTGGGTAAATTCTCCCCGGATTGCTCGAAGCGTTGGTTAATTTCCTTGAGTCCTGAACATGTTAATTCTGACAGATTTTGCTCATGGTGTGGTTGCTTTAACTGGTGAGACTTTCCAATGGTGCTTCCTCTAGCATTCTCACTAATAGTACTTACTATTCATTGCCTTTTTTTTCTGAAAAAGATTAAATTGCATTGACCCATGTCAATCTTCTCCCTTAGGTTACTTAATTACTGAATAATAGTTCCATACTTATTCTGTTATAAATTTTTGCATATGGAAACTAGAATAATAAAAGAATTACTTAAAATTTAAGTAAAATAAAAATATCAATTTAGAAACAATAAGCCGGCCGTGGTAGCATATGCTTTGAATCCCAGTACTTGGGAGGCTGAGACTGGAGGATCTGGGTTCGCCACCAACCTCAGCTACTTAGTGAGGCCCTCTGCAACTTAGTGAGACCCTGTTTTAAAATAAAGAATAAAAAATAGGGCTGGGGGTTGTAGCTCAGAAGTAGAATGCCCCAGGGTTCAGGGTTCAATCCCCAGTACCTCAAAAAAATAATAGGGAAATTAGTACTGGAAAATAAAATTACTCCTTTTCTTTTATCTTTTTATAAAGATAGGTTTTATCGATCGACATTAGGATTCCACTGAAACCGCAGGAAATTATGTACATATAAAATCTCAAATTTAATGATTGGGTATAGATATATAAGACCTCAATTATATGGCTAGCCATGCTGAAAGGTGAGCTCCAAAGAGGCATTTTGTTTGTCTTCTGTGGTTTATTTCTTTGTATCCAAAAGAAATAAAACCAGCAGTGTTAAACATGTTGATAGTATTTTAAAAAATGTGTTGTATATTCTTTTAAAATTCATATAAAATTGAATTTGATCATAACTTATTTCTTTTGAGAGAAATCTTTGTCCTACATTTCATAACAGATATGAAGCATTACTATAGAGATCTATCTACCAAATTGTGCTACATGGAACACTACTTTTAGAAGATGTTGGAAGTTTTTCCACCTCAAAATAAATAAGAAGGTTCCAGAGTTCAATAAATTTGAAAACTATTGCAAACTTACATCCGTCTTGAAGTTTTGGAGTTTGCATTAGCATACTGGGTTTCCGAAGATTGCTTAACTCACTTTCTTCTAAAACATACTAGAACATAGGATGCTCCTCTTCCTCTTTTAGTTTTCAAGTACTACAGTATTACAAGTATTACAGTCAGTTCTACTATAACTTTTGTTCTGAAAGAAAGCTACATTTTTTTATTTTAATTATACTGTACCTGTGTTAGTTTAGAGATCCGAACTATTGGAACTTGAACTCCATCTGCAAGAGTAGCCTGGTCCTCTACATTCTCAAGCCAAAGTCCAAACTGTGAATTTGTTCCACACCTAATTGATGTATCAGGGAACATTCTGAGTAGAAGGCAGTTATTTTCTTTTGCACGGTTTGGTCTAGGAGAAACAATAGGCAAATGCAGAAAACTGCACCCAGCTGAACTGAGACACATAGGAACACACAAAACACCCACAGCTCAAACATTTGCCAGTGACCTCGGCTCACTGCCTGCGATATGAGGCACCGTCATCTACATAGGTTCTTAGAACTTCCTGTGCATTTTCAGATAATCTTCCCTCCCTCACTTCATAATAGCTCACAAGATGCAACCCTTCTGAAACCCATTTTCAAAAGTAAGCTGCAGGTCCTTCACCTTTGAAAATGCCGTGTGTTGTAGGTTTCTGCATGAATAAAACTGTGCTGCTGTGTCGTTTATTTTTATACTTTTATGGATGCATTGTAATTATACATCATAGTGAGGTTCAAAGTGATATAGACATACACTTGTGTTTCCATCTGGATCCTACTGCACTCCCTCCCCCTCTCCATACATCATACTGGAATTAGAGCCGGGTGGGCATGGTGGTACATGCCTGTAACCCCACCACTTGGGAGGCTGAAACAGGAGGATCATAGGTTCAAGGTCAGCCTCAGCAACTTAACGAGAATCTCAGAAACCCAGTGAGACCCCGTTTCAAAACTGAGGGTATAGGGCTGGGGGTGTAGCTCAGAGGTAGAATGCCCCTGGGTTTAATCCCTAGTAACACTCATGCACGCGCACGTGCGCACACACACACACACAACACACATACACACACACACACAAGAAATTGATATTGCTAACTTTATATATGAACATAGCATTATTGAACTGTTGTATTTGTTTTTATTGACCAAATTACTCTTATTACAATTTTTTTTGCTAATTATAAATGCTTAACAAGCACTGTATATACCATGATATAAAACTCTATTTATAAAAAACTTATCTTCCTGTGATGGACTTGAGCTGGTATTCCTGCCACGCACAATTATTGACTGGAAGCAGCCTGTAGGGACTGGGACCTGAGAACAAGTGCGGCAATGGGTCTTAGAGAGCTGTACCTCAAGGTCCGGTAAGCCCCCTGCAGCTGAAGATCTACAGGCACATTTTCATGGCTACCATAAAGCCTAAGAAGTGATGAACGTGGTAAGAAGAAAACCAGGCTGGAGTTAACGGGCCATCTTAGAATAAAGAGCTTAAAGGAAATAGAATAGTCAGCAGGTGCAAACCCAGCAGAGCTGTCTAGAAAATTGGAATTAAGAAAATATTGATAGATAGAGCAGTTGGAAAGTTATTGGCCATCGCAGCAAGATGGTGACAGGAAGATGCAAAGGAGATCAAGATTTAGTTTCCCTGAATTGAAGAGACAAAGAGTGGAGAGGACAAGTGTGCTAGCACAGAATGTTTTCCTAAGGACCTTGACAATGGTACTTTGGGGTATTGACAATACTTTGGGGTATTCAGTTCTATGAATCATCCATCTTTTGACAATACTTTGGGGTATTCAGTACTAGGAATCATCCATATTTTGTAGTGGAGATAAGAAATAAAGCTTCTGAGGCTTATACAATTCCCCACGGTCCCTCCTTTCTCCTGATGATGTCATCGTGATGGCCACTTCTTGCTAAGCCTGAGCATTAAGTACTCTGTCCACGCACTACCCTCCCATGCAGAATCAGCTACAGGTAGCTTCAGCTCTTCTCCCACTGCACTCTACGGCACAGCTGTGCTCTAATGGTTACTCACTTGTCAGTTATTGCTTCTATATTTGTCCTTTTGATGAGCATATGAAGTTACTTATGGGGAGAGAACATTTACTATTCTTCAGGGTGTTTCTGATAATGCATAGTGTTTGACACAATGAATTAAAGTTGAAAGATAGATTTTTCTTGATTGATGTATGGATGGATGAATTGCATAAACTAAGATTCATTTTTAAAGTCTATCTTCATTTCTTGCATTTTTTAAATTTTAGTTTTAAGTTTATATATGGTCAAATTCACTTTGGGGTATTTAGTTCTATGAATCATCCATCTTTTGTAGTTTTCAGTATATATAACCTAACCATATTTGATTAGACTCCTTCTTTGGTGCTATTTCATATAGAACTGGTACTGGGACTGTAGATTTGATATTGTTTCTTTTTAAAATACTGGTAAAATTCACCAGTTAAAGTGTCTGGGCCAGAAATTTCTTTTTTTTTTTGTAAAGCAATTAAATACTAATGTGATATATTTATTTATTTTTTTTTTTAATTTTTTTTTTGGCGGTACCGGGGATTGAACCTGGGGGCGTTCTACCTCCACGCTACACCCCCGGCCCTATTTTTTTTTATACTTTATTTTGAAACCAGGTCTCATGAAGTTGCAGAGGGCCTCACTAGGTTGAGAGAGAGAGAGAGAGAGAGAGAGAGAGAGAGCTGAGGCTGGCCACGAACCTGGATCCTCCGGTCTCTGCCTCCCAAAGTACTGGGATTACAAGCGTGCGCCACCACGCCCGGCCTAATGTGATATATTTAGTATGTGTGCATGAATCTATTCTTTCTTGATTGTTGGTAGTTTTTTTTAACTTGTCAAATGCAAATTACATTTTTGATGCCAACCTATTTATACATGCAAATTTTTAATTTAAATAGTTTTAAAATTTTCATCTAATGGCATTATTTTACAAATCAGAGCCAATTATGTTAGTTGTCTCAGTTCACACTCCAGAATGTATCAGAGATAGAATTAGAATCCAGTTGCTATGATCCCAGCTATATTCCTCTTCCTTTAATTATATGGCACCTATGTTAGTTCAGAATCTGAACTACTGGTACATGAAATTCATATATACCAGTAGCCCAATCCTCCACATTCTCAAGCCGGAGTCCAAAACCCCATAAGCAATGAAACATGGTGGAGAAAACTTTAACGAGCAGAAACAAACTCAAAGCCAGAAGTAGCTATGTAGGGATTAATTTTCTACATAAACTACTGGTTCTTTTTTTTTTCTTAAATCAGTGTGGACACTGAAATTTTAGGTGTCTATTCTGTTTACAGTACATTTACTAATCAAAAATTTGACATAAGCTAGGTGTGATAGCACATCCCTGTAATCCCAAGGACTAGGGAGGCTGAATTAGGAGGATTACAAGTTGGAGACCAGCATGGGCAATTTAATAAGACCCTGTCTCAAAATTGAAATTAACAAAAGTGCCAGCAATGTAATTCAGTGAAGCGCCCCTGGGTTCATTCTCTAGTACCACACACACAAAACAGACATAAAAATATAGACTTATAAATCCCATCTGATTAGTATATTCTCAGAAATCAATCACTTTTTAAAATAAAATAATTTCCTACTAGTTATATCTATCATAATTACTTTGTGTGTGAGTGTAAAAAATTTTAATATACCTCAATTTCCTCTCTATAAAATTAGGATAGTAACAGTCATTGTGATTACTTCAAGGATTACTAGGAGAATTAATTGAGCTAAAATATGCAAAGTACTTTGACTTGTGCCCTGCACAGAGTAAATTCTACATAGGCATAAGCTACATTTATTTCTGTTTTTCAAACCTTTATTTTTATGGCCTTGTAGTCTACCTGGGGATTGCACATTCTCTGCAGGATTAACCCTGTTTTGAACAGTGATCATGGAACAGTTCTTAAAGACATTTTTGGTTGTTTAATTCAATTTCTAACTGATGAAGACAATTACTTTTTGTGTGCAAACACTCCGTGCTACTTCATGAATCATTAAACTTACATTCTTAGCACAGCAATAGCTCAGGGCAGCACCGTTTAATCACTTCATGCTCAATAGCATGTACATTGTGATTCGACACCCCAGTGAGCCGATTTGCTTCTATAGAAATGGAGACTTGTAACTGCAAACTGGAAATAAATCCTCCTCTGCGAGGATCCTGATGTGTTCTTTATAGCCCTGGGTCATTGTGGGAAAAGCTAGTTCTGTTCTTCAGTGGGGACATGGAAGAAGAATAGTAGAGTATTTAAAATCTTTTTTTTTTTTCCTGCGGTACTGGGGATTGAACCCAGGGGCATTCTACCTCTGAGCTACACCCCCAGCCCTATTTTTTATTCTTTATTTTGAAACAGTGTCTCACTAAGTTGCGGAGGGCCTCACTAAGTAGCTGAGGCTGGCCATGAACCTGCGATCCTCCTGTCTCAGCCTCCCTAATACTGGGATTACAAGCGTGCACCATCTTTTCTGGCTTTAATTGGGAGATGGGTTCTGATAGGGTTTATCGTTTTATTAAGCTTCTACCAATACATAGTCTAAAAACTTAATATATACTTAAAGTCATATATTTCTATGCACAGTGAATACATTCTCAAATGCTTTCTTATAAATCTCACCTTCAGCATCTTAACTGTTTTTTTTTTTTTTTTTTTTGCGGTACTGGGGATTGAACCCAGGGGCATTTTACCTCTGAGCTACACCCCTGGCCCTATTTTTTATACCTTATTTTGAAACCAGGTCTCACGAAGTTGTGGAGGACCTCACTAAGTAGCTGAGGCTGGCCGCGAACCCGGATCCTCCGGTCTCCGCCTCCCAAGTACTGGGATTACAAGTATGCACCATCACGCCCCGCTATCTTAACTGTTTTTTAATTAGAGAAGCTTTCTGCCATTTCATCAACAATCTGCTTAGATATTATAGGTCAAACCTTTACTTAGATGAAACAACACAAATTTGTAATAAAACTTGATATTCCTCCCTTTATGAGTTCATAAGTTTGTATTCTCTTGTATTGCATGCCAGTGATGGTGTTTGTGCTATTTTAGGACTTTTGATAACAACTGGTGAAACAGAGTTGATAGCTTTATACAATAGTACACACCAGGGTCTTGGCTTTTCCTGTGACTTGCAAAATAAGAAATTGGAAAGTAACGAAGTTCTTTGCTCTTTACTGGGTCTTATATAACAGGAAAGAGAAGCAGTAATGTCATTTCACAGTGATTTATAAAAGATGTCCATAAATGGCCCAGGGACTTATTTTGTAAAGTCAAATCCATAGATGGTGAGTTTTGTCTTTTCATATGCGTCAGAGATCTGAGACTCCACAGGAGGTCCTGCAACACTTAACAAATACTCCAGGAGACCCTTTGCATTAACAATAACTTGGGTCCAAGAGCCTTCAGGAAAGTTAAATCTTAGCAAATTATTGTCCACATGTGGGAGACATTTACTTTTTCCTACCCATGCTTTCTCTTTTTAGAAGGATTTAGTTCTGTATTATTTTCTTTTTTTGCGGTACCGGGGATTGAACGCAGGGGCGTTCTACCTCCACGCTACACCCCCGGCCCTATTTTTTTATACTTTATTTTGAAACCGGGTCTCACGAAGTTGCGGAGGGCCTCACTAGGTAGAGAGAGAGACAGGGAGAGAGAGAGTGAGAAAGAGAGAGAGAGAGATAGAGAGCTGAGGCTGGGGATCCTCCAGTCTCTGCCTCCCAAAGTACTGGGATTACAAGCGTGCGCCACCACTCCCGGCTTTAGTTCTGTATTATTTTCTAAGTCTATGTAGCTACAAAGCAGATTACTACCAAGATCCTTTTCTGCTTTCTACACTCTGGGATTCTGTAAGAGTGAACCAATGTGTGGCTTCAGGTAATGAAAACCTTTGAACTGACAACTCAGATATAAAATGAGGCTGCGAATTGCGGTCGGCCTTAGAATAGCTGTTGCAGCATTAATATATGCTTATTAAATGGGGATTTTTAAAAACCAGGCATTTGATAATGAAATATTCTATGTTACCTTTCATCTCAGAAAGTAAAGTATTTTTGTGACACTTATTCTAGATAAATATCTTTTATAACTATTTCCCAATATCTGTTAAATTGTTAGGATGATATGTCCTTGGCTTATAATGCACACTACGAAAAAAGTTTCTTATAGATAAGGTATTTTCCCTGCAGACTCAATTAGAGTACCTTTTATTGGCATGATATTTGTTGGCAAGATGAACTAATGCCCCAAATGGGCAGATTGGATTCTGAGGGAACAGGCTGCAAATTTAACTGAAACATTTCAGATGCAGAGTAGGTTTGTCCTTGACTCACACCCAGGGTAGCCACCTTATCAACATTTTAAATAGATTCTTCATTCTGTCCCCAGACAATTTCTATTTAATGTCTCTATTGCCCTGAAACTGGTTGGATTTCTGAAAAAGTAATAATAGCATTTCTGCAAAGAACTTTTGGGGAGGTACACAGTGTCTCAACATGTTCATATCGTTTCAGAATATAACATCAGAAGTAAAAGTAGTACAAATATGCAGAAAACATTTGTGTGGTTAGATTTCTTATATGCATACTAATTTTGTCAAAATTTGGATAAAAATTATCATTTTTTCAGTTAATATTTATCATCCTCAAAAAGAAGTAAAACAAAAAGTTAAAATTAAGAAAACAAATTAGCAAGTTAAATGGAATTTTCTTCCTCTGAAAAATATAAGCAGTTCCTTGACCAATTGTATCTTCATTTATTAAATCATGAGACTATCTGTTTTTAGAAGAAAATGAGGCCCTGAAATTAATTAGCATGATTATTGAGCCCTATTTACCAGAACATTTTTGGGTTACTACTTATACCAATTATCTTCATCTGTATGAAAGTTAAAACATAATAAATGTACTCTTTGCTGATATTTAAAATTTTATCTTTTATATATCTTTTTTTATTAACATGTATTCATTTTATATACTAATGGAATTCAGTGTGGTATTTAAACGCATGCAAATAGTATACACTAATCAAATCCAGCCTCTATCCTTTCCAACCTCTGCTAATCACTCTAATACATTCAGGTTGACGTTTTTAAACTTCCATATAGGAGAGAGAGCATGTGCTACTTTTTAGTTTGATCTAAATGGACCAAAATGAGCGAGTGTATGCAAAGATCCACATAATTTAGAAAAAGAAATCGAATCTTTTACAGAGAAGTTGGAGAGGAAATAAGGTCTTATTCATGGCAACTATCTCTCTTCCCTTAAGCCATTCACACACTCATTAATTCTTTCACTCACTCTCCTTAGTGTTGTTGACAGACTAGATAGTGTACCCTTAGCTTCAAGAGAAGAATCGTTAATAAAATAACTCCTTCTTTTAAGCTGCTCTTTTACTAGTGAAGAAATAAATGGACTCCAGTGGGATAAATCCATAAGGAAAAATCTTACATCTGTGTCAAAAGGGCTGGGTATGGAAGTGTAACTCAAGAAGGGATTACAGGAGGCTCCCTCAGGAGACAACATCTACACTAAATCTTAACCTTTAATCAGGAATTAATGGTGTGGGGGAAAAAGAGGGACAAGAATTTCAGGTCCATGAGACAATGTTAGTGATAGTATAGAAGTTGTAAACATATAGCATGTAAGGGACATGAATCACATAGAGATTACTGGAATATAAAATAAGTCAGGAAGGGGTGGGAAAAAGGGGAGGTAGGTTGGCCAAAAGCTGATCATAGAAGACTTCAGCTTTCTGAACATATTGACTTTATTCTCTGAAGACATAATTTAAAGAGATATTGTTGGGTGCTAGGTAAATAACTAGAACTTGATAGTGGACATTGGTAATAGCACTGTAGATAAAAAAACACTTTGTATAAATACTAATATAATGAAATTTGTAAAATGGTTGGACATGAAGAGTGAGGAGAAGAAGGAATCAGGATAATCCAGGTTTCTGTCATGGTCTATTAGATGGTTAAATGTGCCGTTGGCTATTAGCCACTTTGAGAAAAGATGAATACTGGACATTATAAGTTTGATATATTTATGGGTTATTCCCAGGAAGTAGAGAGGACCAGAAACAAGTTAATTATATGTCTGTGTAGAGGTGAAGTTTGAGTTACACATTTGGAAGCCAATAGATTGGTGACTCAGCAGCATGGATTATGCAAATTGAGGGCATGAGTATCTGGATAATAAAAGTAGGTGATTACATGTTCATTTGTCTAGATCAATATTCAGACATATGAACCAACAGTTGCAGCTTACTTTGGAAGTAATGGTACAACCAAGAAGTTTCACAGGTCACTCTTCATTAGGCCACTATTATGATGATTTAGGCTCCAAAGTTGCTGAGGTTCAATATTCAACATTATGTCTAGAATCATAGGCATCATTCATATTTACATACATTCCCAAGCTTGAAAACTCAAAGGTAAAGTTTTCTGTCAGCCTTTTTTAAGTATCTATTATTTCAATGTATCATTTCATATTATGCACATATTGCATCCACTAACTTGACACCTTACATCTCAATAGATGGGCCATCATTTTGCATGTTGGTATGATTATTAACTAATGAATTAAGAAAAAACAATATAATTATTCCTGAAGTCAATGATAGTCAGTTGTGTATGAAGTCATATATGCAAAATAATTTCATTGCACTGTTTTAGCTTTCATTGCTATATACAACCATAATTAGTAGGTGTTGGCCATTGGGATTCTTTAGTTAATATTTAGAAAATAATTTTTTCTTATTCTAAGAAGTATGTAAGAGGAAAACAAACTATTGTTTTTCTGATATTCACCTACTCTCCTTTGGTTTACTAACAGCCTCTTTTTGTATTGAGCAAAAGACATAATAACTTATTTTCCTTAGATTACTGCCTTAAATTTAATTGTTCTTTCTAAACGTGGTAAGCTCACCATCCTCCAAAGCAAGCACATTATTCTACTTATGGATTTTATGTCTAGTACAATTAGTGGGATGTAGTCTAACCAAGATGATTCTAATACTAGACTCAAGTCCCTTTAACAAGATTAATAAGAGATTTTAGGTCTCTGACAATTAAATAATATCCTTTGGCTTCAGTTGCTCCCCAGACTTCCCCAGTAAACAATGCCATTCAATGTGAATTCTGTTGCTCTAGGATATGGCTCTCATTTGCTTTTTAAAGTTTCAGGACTTTGAAAACACATTACTAGGCAAGTGTTTGCAGTTATTCATAGTTTTTATCTTGGGGGAAATTTCCATACGCAAGATCATAACATTGAACAAGTTTTACCTTTTTCAAAATGTACTCATCATTATATTGGATGCTTACATAATCATTAATCCTTTATTAATCCTTTATCTTTGCAGTCACTGGATATGAAATCATCAGGATTTTTTTTTTTACTAAAAAAGAAGAAAAAAGCTTATGTACTCCTTCACCATCTTTTTATCTTAGCTCAATAGTCCTCGCTTTCCATTCTGCCAACATCCCATAAAATTATTTATGTGTAATTGGAGAGACCAAATTTCCTAAGAAAATTAAA
The DNA here is from genome assembly GCA_004027185.1 of Glis glis. Classification (NCBI taxonomy): domain Eukaryota; kingdom Metazoa; phylum Chordata; class Mammalia; order Rodentia; family Gliridae; genus Glis; species Glis glis. Next base: position 25,862 of record PVJS01012532.1, read on the forward strand.
CTTAGCTTTGGCATACTCTATTGCTCCTTAGGAGTCTACATAGCCTACTACCCTTACAAACCTGTTTTGATATATTATTGTCCATTTCATAGACCTTAACTTTGTCTGGTAATTACAAATTACTCTGTATAGTAATTACAAATATAATGGCCTCTCCTGAATTAGGCAACTAAAATTTAGCATAGGTTTCACTCTGTTTATATGATCATTGAGGGATTCTTTCAGGATTACAAGGTTTGGCACAGTTTCACAAATGTCATTTTAATACCATGAGAGGAGTAAAAAACAATGAGTTAATTCACATTAGAGGGACCAGACCATGTTTCATGATCATAGCTTGGGTTTTGCTGCAGGATTAAATGTAATATTTATCAAAAATTATATTTTTTTCTGAAATTCTCTGCATTCATTTGTTCATTCTATTAAATTGATAGAATGAAACATGATGCAATAGATTGAAATAAATAAAATTGCAATATGGTACAAATAAAATTGCAATATGGTACAATATGCATTCTATATTGCATCCAAAATAGAATGTAAATAAAATCACATTCTATCAATAAAAAGTCCATTAAGTGCCTCTACTTTGTTAGGAAGGCCATAACAAAACACCACAGACTGGGTAGCTTAAACATTAGAAACACTAGAAATGTGTTTTCTCCCAATTCTGGAGACTGGAAGTCCCACACGAGGGTGTAGAGACCTCTGTCCTTGGCTTGCAGATGGTTGTCTTCTCCCTGAGTCTACACCTGGTCTTCCTTTACACATGTCTGTGTCCTGATTTCCTATTTTTTTTGCACTAGGGTCACCTTGCATTATGATCACCTTGATGATAAAATGTTAACTTAATTGACTCTTTAAAAACCTTAGCCCCAACATCATCACAGTCTTAGGATTTCAACCTGTGAATTTTGAGGGTACATGATTCAGCTCACAGCAGTATCTCATCTCATCTGCACTCATCATGAGACTTGTGGTTTCATAGTCAAGTATTTACACTTTCATTCAACTCAGTTGAGCCAGAGACTATTCTTGGTAGGGGGATGTAGTAGAGACCAAATAGAAAAAATTCTATATAATATTATTATATAGTAATATTTAATATAATATTAAATATTGTTATTAATAATATTCTAGTGGATGGATAGAGTGTGGAGGTTGAACGAATTAGTGGTGCGGAGAACTCGCTGCTTTGATTTATATTAAATTCTAAAGGTATGACAATATGAAAAGATTTTGAGAGAACTTGAATGCAAATCAGTATTGTGTCCCAAGAAAGTGTAGGCACCGCCTGCTTGCTAGAAACTTTTAAATTTCTCATTGCTCTGTGGTAATATAACTGTAGTGAAATGTGTTTGGAGTCAATGTAAAATAATTCTTAGAGTAGTTAGGAAAGATACCCTCATTTTTCTATTCCTATTACTATAAGGTGTCAGATAGTTGACAGAATTTGAAAATTTAAACTGCAGTTTTGTTAAAATTGCATTTCATTTAAATGTATATTGTGCTACTGATGACAGGTTTGAAATATCTACCACAAATTTACTGCAGCCATCACAGAGTCAACATTTCTGTATATTTTTAGTTTGGGGGACAGGGGGTTTAGTCTGTGAATAGATCATTTATATGTTTAATATAAAATACTAATGAAATGCATATAAATTTCAAGCAGAAGCTCAGTGTTCATGCTTGTATCTATATTTGTATAACCCAATTATAATTCCCTATCATGTTTTCTTATGTCCACTGTGTGTGTGTATGTGTGTGTGTTACTGATGATCGAACCCAGGAGGATCTGCCTCCAACTATACTCCCAGCCCTATTTTTTATTTTGAAACAAGGTCTCATTAAGTTGGGGCCAAGTTGCTGAGCAGGCTTCAAACCTGGGATCCTCCTGTCTCAGCCTCCCAAATACTGGGATTCCAGGCATGTGCCACCACACCCAATTTATGTCTATTTATTATTGATTGCATCAGTGAGTTTTGTATAAATAAGAACCTGCCAAGAATCTGTTCGTTGTTTCACTAAAAAATTCAGTCCTGTTCCTTTTCTTCTCTCAGGTTCTCCCTGCCCATCTGTCATGTCCTGGATCTAAATTCTCTGCACTATCCAGTTGTTGTGCTGTGTTGCTGGAGCAGATGCAGCCTCCTTTAATCCTCATTTGGCCAGAGGCCCGGTGATGACACCTGCTGCTGGTCTCCTGGTCCATCCTTCCTTCTCATCAGAAAGGATGCCTGAAGCTCGTCAGCAGTGACTGGAGGCCTGTAGAAATCCATTATCCTCCAGAGAAACCCCTGACTCTGTACTGCTCGGTTGGCAGATTGGACCACCTTTTGATGTTCCCCCACCTCGCCTTTTTAAGACAGCTTCCTGATAGACAAGTCTATCTCATTTACAGACACTTCTTTGCCTTACTGAGGACATAGGCTTTCCTATTGTTTCTTTCCTTATTCCAGTGATTGAATTTCTCTTCCTTACCATGATTCTCTGTTCATGTCTCTTGGGGCTGGCAAATGATGGATGGGAGAAGGGAAGTAATTAGCCTATTGGTAAGCTTCGGGAGGGCCATGTGGCTCCCACTTGTTTGAAATACGTGCAGGAAGGTATAGTATTTCACCCTTTCATGTCCTCAGCATTTTTTTCCAAGTTCTAGAGAAAGGAGATATGTTCCTCTTAGTCCTCCATTACTTGGACATATTTTTATGTTCCTGGATTATCTTTCAGATATATAATTTGATATATTAGAAATGTATCAGAGTTTGTGGATCTGTATTAACTTTGGAATTGTTCTATCTGTAGAAAGATACTGTTCTCTTGATGAAAGTGAGGGGCTTCAGTCTTCTGGTCAGTATTTTGAGTTTTGCATCCTTGACCATGTCCCACACATATACTATGATGTAAATGAGTAAGTCAATTTATGGTCTTGTAAATATTCAGGTATTTTTGACAGAGAATGATTTGAGATGGAGGTCGGAAATTATTGATTATAAAAATCACTGAAAAATGAGTATTTCTGTTAAATTTAAAGACTTTTTCTTCAATTACCAAGTAGGTTTAAAGGAAGTTTCTTTACATGATGAGTTTCTTTAGCTGAAATTGATCTTATTTTGGTCAGTACACTAGATTGCCCTTTAGTAACAAAAATGACATTGAATAAGGTCTTCATGGCTTATTTTTCAGATACCAGTTTTAAGTTAGTAAAATTATAGCCTAATAACGTTTGTCCTAAGAATCTCATAGATCTTTATTGTTAAAGGAATGTGTATCCTCAGTGTGTTACAAGGATGGCAAAAATGATTTAACTGGAAAAGCAGAGTCCAGGAATTACTGCAAATTGAAAGTAAATCTACTTTTCTAACCACCACGGAGATAGCTGGGAATGTTACTTACATTGCTATTTGGAACTGGTTTATAAGAGAAGTGAAAATATATGGCTGGAAACCCTGACCCATTCTTCTTCTGCTTTTTCATCTTGTTCTTTGGAGAAGGACTAAAATTAAAGATTATCCCACCTTCAATGTGCACCATCAATGTAAATGAATAAGCCAATTAAAATGTTTGCTCATAAAAATCCACTTGAATTATTAACTGCCTAATAGAACAGCATTGTTAAATATAGCCAGTTTTCCTTACTTTTTCATCATTGCTGTTTGGAAAACATCTTATTGTGGAAATAGAATGTAAATCACCAGTATTATCTGTTCTCTTTTATATATTCTGAATTATTCATATACCTCTTTGGAGAAAATTAGTTAACATCATTTTAAGGATCTCTTCTAATGATTTTTATTGTTGTTGTTAGAAAACTTATTTTGAACAATGTACCCTCACAAAACTTTGACAAAAATGGCTTCAGGAATATGTTATTCATGGTCAGCTAGCCCTAACCCTCGTGGGCCCAGCTCATTACCTCAATAACAACATATTTATGTCAGCATTTTAAGTGACATAATTTTCTATGAAACAATAAACAACGATCGTTATATCTACTCCTTGTCTTTTGCAGGTTTGCTCTAGTGAAATGGAGGATTGTAGAATTAAGAGAATTCTGCTAAGATTCTTGCTCTGCCATTTCAAACCATGTGGCCTCTGTTAAAATAGATCATGAAATGAGTTCATCTAAGTCGATATATGTTAACATGAGTTAAGGGTGTTAAATAATACATAGCACATGAAATAGTCTATAGGCGTTCACACATTTTTGATACTTTACTAAATCATCACTTCTTTGAATCCTTTTCTGACCTTCTCTGTCAACTTCAGGCAGAGATAGAGGTGTCTTTTGCTGTGTTAGCAAACCTTCCCTATTTCTTCACCATATCTCCCTTGCTGTGAATATGAACTTCGTTAGCATTCTAATCACCTGCTTTTGGAGACTTTGTAGTTTATCTTTGTTGTTTTCAGGATACACTGTCCTAAAACTGAACAGTAAATATTGTATTTCATAATACAGCTAAAAATTGAGAATTGTCCAACTATATATTAGAACCAAAATAATAAGAGTGTAGAAAACAGAAAGTTAGCTCTGTGACTTTTTCTGATTTCATTTACTTTTTCTAAACGAGAACTTATCTTTGCCATAAAACAGAAGCTGTGTCTTTTAAATATTACGTTTTTGTGCCAAATATTATTACTTACTTTGTATGTTTAAAATTTATTTTAATGATTAACTTAGGGTATCATTTAGCTCTCCATCTTAAGAAAATTCAATTAATCACAAATACTCATTAAACAATAACTGTATATTCTGGACTTAGTAATAATTAAATATATGAGCATTGAAATACATTATTTTGGGGGAATTATTAGAATGTTATTATTAGACTTATTAGAACTCTGGACTTATTAGACTTATAATAGATAGACTTATAATAGATTATAATAGATATTATAATATCTATTATAAGTCTAATATAATAAATTATATTAGACTTATATCTATATAAGATAGACTTATAATCTATAGACTTATTAGAACTCCATAAGAGCACTGATTTGTCTGCTTTCTTAACTGCTATGTTTTCATCAGAAGGCCTGGACCACAAGAGGTATTCGATAAGTAATTGTTGAATGGCTAAATGTTCACTGTAACTATTGTTCATGTGCCCGAGCCCATAACATGTTCTGGGGATATAAAGAGTTCATGTGTCATAGGGTCACAGTGAGACCAGAATGATGGAAGGTCAACAAGTGCAATTCAAAGTAAATTATGATGTAGCAAATGTGTAGATTAAGATCACAGCAAAAGCAATCTCTATCTCTGCCTGAAGTTGACAGAGAAGGTCAGAGAAGGATTCAAAGAAGAAGTGATGGTTTAGTAAAGTATCAAAAGATGTCTGAAACTTCAGCAATGCACAGGGGCACAGGCAGGTGGTGAATGGAGAACAATTCTATTTACAAAAATGAATAATACATTTAGAAGTGAAATATCAGTAGTCTACAAAGAGATTCATGGACTACATTAAAGAATTTGAACTTTATCTTATTGATAAGACATTGAAATAGTTGAACAAGATCTTTTTAGAAAAGCCACTTTGCCATGGAATAGGCAACAGATTGGAATACCTCATCTCCCAAACCGTAGGGATTGCTTAGAAGTGCAATGGAGTAATCGAATCCCCAAATCATATAGGTTTCCACTAGAGTGACCAGAGGAGAGATGAAAGTGAGGGGTATTTTGCTCTTCTAGAAAAATTCATAAGTTTAAGTGCTGGTGGAGAATTCAGGATATAATTTTGGAGTTCAGAAGAGAAATCAGACTCTAATATTAAAAGCATATATAGGTAGCTGGTGAGGGTGCATGTTTAGGTGGGTTTGTCTATGGAGAGTGGGAAAGGATTAGGGCCAAAGATGGAACCCTATGGAATACCAACACTTGTTTTTCTTGATGTGGTGAGTGGGTAGAAGAATCTATGATTAATCTAGTGAATCAGGAAAAGAAGAGGAAAGAAAAGGTGTCATAAAATATAAGAAGTAAGAGCTGAATGGTGTCATGCAGGCAGATAGATCACACCTTTAGGAAATTTAGTTGGGACTTGAAAGACAAGGAGAAACCTAGGCCTTGATAATTGTCAAGATCCAGTCTTTCAGAAAGATTATTTCTGCCTCTGGATGATTTAGCTTCATAAGCAAATAAATGATCTCTTCTGAGTTTCATTTGTTTGAGATGAACATAAGGAGTATTTACTGAGAAGAGTAGGGATTTGCAGAGATAAAAGAGGACAAGGCAGAGGCAAGATTAAGGGTAGCCTGTTGATTGGGCAAAGAGGAGAAATAACAGAGATCCATGTAGAATCTGTCTGGAGATGCAGTAAGTGTTCAGATTACAGAGGATCTTAGGGAAAAGAGGTCAAGACACTACAGGGTTAGGATATTTGACTCTTCTGCTCACTCAACAACAGGCATTCAACAAATGTGTGTGAAATGAATGAGTGTGGGATTTGGTGTGTTTGAGAGCGGTGGGTGGGGGTATTCTTTTTACTTTGGTATAAATATAAGCGATGAAACATTTAGCTTCAGAAATGTGGAACTAAAGGTCACTTTCCACTGGTCCACTGAAACATCTAGTGGGCGGGTGGAAAACTATGGCTGATCTTGGGTGGGGAGATAGGACTGGGTAGAGATTCGCGTGATCAGCATGGAGAGGGAAGAAGAATCCGTAAATGGTGGAGAACTTCCTGGCATAGAAAGAGGGTTGCCACATTTACTAAATAAACATACAGATGCCCATTCACATTTGAATTTCAGATAAACAGTGAATCATTTTTTTGCATAAGTATATCCCATCAATATTTGGCAACATCAGATAGAAAACATAAAGACAGAAGGAAGAACAGATTGTCGATGTTTATAAACTTATCCTGCAGTTTGTACAGTCCTGGATTTGTGGGTTCTCCTTTATAAGTTACTAAAGGTTCTTTACACAGAGAAAGATAATGAACAGAGGTTACAGGAGGACTGAGGCAATCGTTCTTTGAAATATGATTTTGAAACAAGGGAATAGAAAAGTACAATTACTCTTTGTCATGTTTAGAGGAAATGGATTATTTCAAGGTTTTTTTTTGAGACAACAAAAATGCTTCAATAGCTTTTCTACTTTAGTGGAAGAAATTCTACTTTAAGAAAGATTTGGGCAAAGACAGGTCAGTAATTTAATTTTGCACAACATTGCCTTTTGCCAAAGCCTCTTGTCCTCTGCTTTGATCAAAATTGCAATCTTGCTTAAGCCATAAATCATACAATAATATGAATAAAATAAATAACGTAAGGTCATTGGACAGCCTATATTATTCATGCTTTCTGAATAGTTAATGAGAAGGGAAATATAACTGTACAGCTTCAAAAACCAGCTGTTAGGACTCACATATGCATAGAAGTTTACAGGATTTCCATTTGCCTGGTACAAGCATTTGATATGCACATCACAATTTATTTTGTTAGGTTCTTATAATTTACTTATAACTGAATGGGGAATAATTTGGATCTAGGTTGAGGAGACTGAATTTATTTATAAAGGATAAATATTATATCCTTTTATCACAAATGTTTTCTTACCATTTTAACCGTTTCATACATAATTTTGTACTAACATTCTTTTATGAATGCACGATTGTAATTGTACTAAAGACCCCCTTTTTGTGATACTGGGGATTGAACCCAGGGGCATTCTACTTCTGAGCTACACCCCAGCCCTATTTTTACTCTTCATTTTGAAACAGGGTCTCACTAAGTTGCGGAGAATCTCATTAAGTAAGTAGCCGAGGCTGGCTGAGAACCTGTGAACCTCCTGTCTCAGCCTCCCAAGTACTGGGATTACAAGTGTGCACCACCACACCCGACTTAAAGACCCCGTTTTTGATGGATGACCCTTGACAACTTTCAAGTCCCTTCCCCTTCCCCTTACTCTTTGCCTGATACCTGGGCAACTTGATAAGAAAGCCCAGCACTCTTCATCCCATGGCACTGGTGGAAATTTCAAACTGGGGAGGCTTCAACTGAGTGGGTACCCCTACTTAGGTTCTACCCTTTAACTACAACAAAAATCCAAGACAACCCTCTTGTTTTACTCCAGACAGAACATGAGTCTTTTCTGGGGAATCATTTGGCTATTTGCTATGTGAATAATAGGCTTTATATCAAATGCATTGATGCCTGTGTATCATTTGCCCTGGCATCCATACATATCTAGAGCAGGGGGTATTGATCAGATAACAACAGGGGATGCTAGGCACATGAAAGGAAGGGAAGGGGGAGGGACTAGGGTGGGATTGGAGGGAGGGCTAAATGAGCAATGTGTGCATGTATGATGTTGATACCCTGACATATATCAAAATGTATAATTACAATGCACCAATAAATGAACATAAAAAAATAAAATAAAAAGTAAAAAAGCCATAAAAAGAAAAAAAAAGAAATAAAACAATGATCATATAGTATGTCCCCTATTTTAGTATGGTAATTTTGTGTTTTTCCCTTCCCCTCTCCCTTCTCTCCTTCCTATATGAGCATCTTCACATAAAGGGCCTACAACCTTGATATCTGACATAGATTAGTCTTGGTTGATATCTAATATGGATTAATCTTGGTTAACTTTAAATTACATATGTAGAATGATAGAATATGCATTCTTGCTGATTTTGTTCAACATTCTGTTTGTGAACTTTATTAATGTACTTGTGTTTAGTTAGTTCACTTTTATTGTTCTGTAGCATTCCAATGACAATACTACAATTTGGTTTTTGGCTCATGAACAGTGCTTCTGTGAACATCTTCCTCTTCACCTTTGGTGCACATTTCTGCTGGGTATGACCTACGAGTGGATTCACTGGATTACTGGGTACGTGAATGGATGGCCTTTTTTTTTTTTGCGGTACCAGGGATTGAACCCAGGGACGTTCTACCTCCGAGCTACACCCCGGCCCTATTTTTGATACTTTGTTTTGAAACTGGGTCTCACGAAGTTGCAGAGGGCCTCACTAAGTAGCTGAGGTTGGCCGCGAACCCGGATCCTCCGGTCTCCGCCTCCCAAGTACTGGGATTACAAGTGTGCGCCACCATGCCTGGTGTTGGATGGCCTTTAATAGACACCAGCAAAGAGTTCTCCAAGCACGTTGTACTGATTTATATTTAGTATGATATTTAAAAATTTATTATTTATATTCCTAAACAGAATATATTTATCTTACATTAAAGACTACTAATGAATATTTTCTATGTATTCAGTGTCCAGAATTATTTTAATGTTGATAAGATAACTATGATAAGAGTCATAGTTTATTGTTTCATGCTATCCAGATAAAATATTAGGTAGTACTTGTAGACCTACATATATGACTTTATGCCTATTACATGTACTAATATGTATACACTATTATATAAACATATAAACCATACATGCAACTTTACCTTTTACATCTTTGTTTTTTACATCTTGTGTCCACTATGGTGTGTGACACAACTTTTGTGTACTACAGGAATTCAATAAAAGCTAGGTTTTATCGTTTAAAAAATATTAGGTAATACAGAATGTGTTAAGATGCTGTCAAGGTTTCCCAATGGTGTTCTCGTTTCTAATTCTAGTTATAGGATCATTTCAACAGAAGAGTTGCAACCTTGAGTCTACAAAATGAAGTGCTTTCCAGTGAAGGATGGAGAAGTGATTGAGAATTCAACTAATCCACACACCTCTCAGAAAATGTACTTCTTGTGTTGTGTGCATCCTTCATCCAGACTCTGCTTGCATAAATTTATTATAAATTTTATCATTTAAAATGAAAAGGTCTTTTAGAAAAAGCAGGGTCATTTTCTTTTTCTTTTTTTTTTTTTTGCAGTACTGGGGATTGAACCCAGGGGCGTTCTACTTCCGCGCTACACCCCCGGCCCTATTTTTTTATACTTTATTTTGAAACCTGGTCTCACGAAGTTGCGGAGGGTCTCACTAAGTAGAGAGAGAGAGACAGGGAGAGAGAGAGAGAGAGAGAGAGAGAGACAGAGAGAGAGAGACAGAGAGAGAGAGAGAGAGAGAGACAGAGAGCTGAGGCTGGCCGCGAACCCGGATCCTCCGGTCTCCGCCTCTCAAAATACTGGGATTACAAGCGTGCACCACCACGCCCGGCCGGGTCATTTTCTTTTGTTTCTGCTAAAATGAGTACCCAGTGTAGTTCAGGCACTTCACTTTCACCTCCTACTTGGAGACTTCCTCAGTTATAATGATCACTTCCATAGAAAGTTTTGAGAGAGTGGACAGCTCTTAAAATTTAGTGGTAATGCCTGCATTGGGCTGCTTATTCTCTTATGAAGTTTTAAATGCTGATGATTCAGTGATGATGCTAGTTACAAATGTCCCCTCAATTATCACATAAATTTCTCAAATAAGCCTACTCTATAATAAAATAAGAATAATGAATCAGTGGAAAAGGGCCTCGGAATTCAATAACACATCGAGAATATTGGATGTGAGGTGTTTAATTTTTCTCCTTTTAGTCTTTGTTCGCACTCTATTTTAAAATCAATTCAAGATAGATTAGGTAGTTAAATTAAAAAAAAGGGAAGAAGAAAGAAAAAAAACTCTGAAAGAGTTTTTTATTTTTGGAATAGAATAATGTTGCTTATATCATTTTCTTCAGGCTATCTTCCATTCTGTTTATGTTTATATATTTTTAACCAAATGGACACTTTATAAAGTTGTCAAAATATTTGAAAGATCAAAATATTTGGCCAAACTTTTGATACAAATATGGCAGAAAATTAAGCTGGCTTATAGTTTTAGTATATAGATTGTACATGTAAAATATTGTTATTAAAATACTTAACATTGTACAGAGATTAAGACAAGAAATGCATAAAAGAGAAAATACAAATATAAAATATTTATGAAAATATACTTAGCTATGCAAAAAATCAATGAACTTTTGTTCATTGTTTTATTTGTCAAAATAGCAAATGAGAATGAGGCAGTTTCAATGAGTTTCATCAAGGTATGGTGGATTAAGCCTGCTTACTTCCCATGAAAGTATAGATTGGTCCAGTATTGCCAGAAAGCAATTTGCAAGATTACCAAGAATCACAAACTTTAAAATGTTCTTCATCTTTGTTTTTCTGTTTTGTGCGTTTTATCTGAGAAACTAATTTATGATAAATCATAATTAATATATAAAAATGTCCATTCTGATTTATAATGTCTTAGAATATGGTATATTCTAAACTGAGTAAATCACTCAATATGTTTTTGTACATTCATATGATAAAACATTGTGAATTTATTGAATTTGATTTCCTCAAAAAATTGCAAAAAATGATGATAAATTAAATAAGTGAGTAGGGGGGCAGGTTAAATTTGTTGTTGCAGTGTGGGCTAAATTTTAAATAAACCAGTTTCCTCTTCTTTTGATAACATAGCTAGAACACATTTGTAGTTAGGTCGGGTCATGTGACTGAGGTTAAATGGGATGTTTGCAGAAATTTTGTGCTTATCGGGAGTCTCGAAGCCTCCCATGGGGTTATCTCTGCTACATTCCCTTTCCACTGAGCAGGTAGAGACGACTTCAGTGACTTTAGAAGGGACAGGTGGGTGGCAGAGAAAGCTTGTGTCTGAATGAGCACTCCACCCCCACCCCCATACATAAAGCTGCTCAGGATGAGCAAAAGCTGAACTTTATAAAATCTGAGCCATTGAAAAATTTGGGACATGGATTCTTTAAAGTCAATGCTAGTGATACTCTAATACACCTGTGGGCAGCATATGCAGTACGTGGGAGAAGAGAGGGAGAGGGAGAGACTGGCTGGAGCAGGAGATGCACCAGCATGTTTGAAGTGGTTGTCACCTACATACATTTCACTCTTGTGGGTATGCTGGGTTTCCCTAAGACATACCGGAGGTGCAGGACAGCAGATAACATTTACCGCAATAACATAAGTCTCATGGGGTCTTTGGACAGTGGCATGCTGCTCGTGTATTTTGAAGTCTCCAGGTGTTGCCCACCTGTGTGTCCGGTTCTCAGTTGGTGATTTATCTTGGCTAGCATCTTGAAGTTTAGTCCCTTGGGGTTCTGGAGAGGCTCAATAGAGCATTGCTATGGTTACCAAGTTTCACCATCTCTCGTGGGGCATCTCAGAGGAATCAGACAACAAAATCAAAACTGTATTTTCAGGTATCAATCCTTCCACTGCACTCTCTCAGTTTCAGCACTGCAAAAAAAGCCAAACAAAACAAAATCCCAGAACATTGTTTACCATTTCAAAGATGGTCCCTTTCTCTTCAGCACACTAAGACAATGTGTTTCCTTTGCTAAGGGCTTAATTGTGCCAGATAATTAATTGTGCTTAATCAAATTAGACTGCTCAATTTAATATGGTGTGGCGATAACATTGGAACTTTGCCAATATGTCATTGTTTCTAGGTGGGATGAAAATTATCATGAAAAAATAGCAGTTTACTCAGAGTTCTTTTAATGAAGTGTGGTGAGGAAATTTTATGTATCAGTTTTATTCTTCAAGTAATTAATATCCATACTTTATTACATTTTATCATATGATAAAAATTGGCTTATAATAAAAAATTGACTCTAGGACCATAGTAATTTAATACCATTCCTAATGGTAACCTGTATAAGACTTTTTAGCATTTTCATATTTGTTATAATCTGTATAATCATATTATTTTATTAGCATAATTACTCTTATTTTAATATTTTATAAATAATGGGCTGATACCAAATCATTTTTAACTTAACCACAGCTATGTAATTTTGGCAAAGTCAAGATGTGACCTGCTTTAACCAGGATCCCAAGAGGAAGCAGGGGGCATACTTGAAATAGGTTATTTACAGAAGAGGCTATTTGTTAAGACATGGGTGTGGATAGTGGGGAACAGGCTGTTACCTCCTGGAAGCCTGAAGGGAAAAGGGGAGGGAGCAATTGCTGGAACATGGAGGCAGAGATAACTGAGAAGTCCATTTTCTGGAGAGATCCAGTGACCTTCACTGGAGGGAACCAGCCAGCTTAAGGCAGCCTCTCTGGGAGGCAGATGGGGAATAAATACATGAATCTTTCTCTTCTCCTTCCTGCAGGTCTCCTTCTAAGCTCCCCTTTCACCAAACCCAACCAGAAGGCAAAGGAATCTTTTATATATGCATACAGGTCAGCCTGGGGTAAGATGGGGCAGAAAAGGCTCAAGAAAGATAGAGGAGAAGGCTGGGATTGTAGCTCAGTGATAGAGTATTTACCTAGCATGCACGAGGCCTTGGATTAAATCCACAGAACCTCAAAAGAAAGAAAAAAGAAAAGAAGGATAGCAGGGCAAGAAATCTGCCATAGAAACTAGAGCTCCAAATGGCTTAGTGAGTGCTCCTCTACTGCATCGACAGCTGAGAATTTCTGTCCTGTTGTTAATTAGTGATTAGATGATTAGTGATTAGTGAGTGTCCTATTGACCATAATGATTTAGAAAGTCTTTATTCCTGTCTGTTTTGTCTTCAGATCTGTACTATACTGCTATTAATAAAAGAGGAGGCAGCAACTGAATCACTGGTTCCTCAATTCCCTGGAATCCTGCAAGTCGTAAATAATATTAAGTAACCAGGGATTAAAAGGAACCTTGTATTGGATACTTTGGGGAGGGGAGCTCAGCTTTTTTTCAACTTGATGATAAGAAAGTGATAGTCCTTCAGTAGACACTGAACTTCCAATTTTGAATTTGTCCTTTTCCCCGGGCTCGTGATAGATGATCGGAGGCTTTGATGATGCTGAGCAGTGGCAGTGAGCCACAGCTCCCAGTCTCCCAGTCTCCCAGTCTCCCAGTCCCAGTTAGACCCCTAATCTGATCACCAGGGGAAACAACTGATACTACAGTGTACTGTGTTGCTAAGCTGTGATGTTTGGCAAGTTAGATATTTACAATGGGTTTATCTGAACATAAGCCCATCATAAGTCAAAATTATCTGTTTTTTCTTGGTACTGGGGATTGAACCCAGGGGCATCTACAATCAAGCTACAGCCCCAGTCCTCTTAAATTAATTAGTTAATTAATTAATTTTGAAACAGGGTCTCACTAAGTTGCTGAGGGTCTCCCTAAGTTGCTAAGGCTGACCTCAAATCTGCACTCCTCCTGCCTCAGCCTCCCAAGTACTGGGAGTACAGGCGTATGCCACCATGCCCAGCAAGAGCACCTTTACTTATAAATTTGTTTCCTACTTAAATCGGCAAGAGTAGATGTTATGAGTTGTGTCCTCTCAAAAAATTTTATATGTTTAAGCCCTAATGCCCAATGTAACACTCTGTGGAGATAGGACCTATGAGGAGGTAATAAAAATCAAATGACATCATAAGAGGCCTTAATCTCGGAGGACTGGAGTCCTTATAAGAAGAGGAAAAGCCACCAGTGATTTCTCTCTCCTTTGCATGTTAAAAAAAAAAACAAGGCCATGTAAGGCCACAGTGAGAAGGTGCTATTAAAGGGCAGGAAGAGAGGATTTACCAAAAATCAATCCTGATATCTCCTTGATCTCAGACTTCCAGCCTCTAGACCTGTGAGAAAATAAATGTCTGCTATTGGAGCCCCTCCATCCATGGCGTTCTGTGATGGCAGCCTCGGGGGACAAGCTAAGAGTAGGTGTCTGCTATTTTCAACAAGGACCGTGACAGAAACAAGCCCTGACAATAGAACTAGAGTACCATTTTTCAAACTTCATGTCATAGCCAGTAGAGTTATAAAATCAATTTAGTAGCCAGCAACTGAAGTTAGCTTAAAAAAAGAATAGAATACAATAGATAAGAGTATATCATCAGCTCTAATAAGATTAAGTATTTTTTCATGAGAACTTTGCGTGTTGGGGAGGCTGGAGTGGATGGGAGGATGTGCTTCCGTGTACATATATGCCTATGTACATACATACATATATTGTACTCAATGTAAAATATATTTTGCAACATAGAAAGTGGTCAAAGAAAGTTTGGAAAACGTTGTTCTAGAGGCTACTACAATCTTGTGGTTATTTTATTCTTTTTTTCAGCTATGACAGATTAAGGAATTTGTGGCCTCAGTACAATGTGGGTCCAAAAAATGGTTAAATTTTGTGAAATTTAAGAGGAAAGAAAGATTATGGTTTATTATGAACCAAACTGAGGACTTAGACTTTATAATTATGTTTTTTAAATTTTAATGTTTTAAATGTTGTATGTCAGATGTCTTCGAGCATGTAGGGCTTTGAAAGTAGGGAGACAGGAAAATAGAAGAGAGCTTATGAGAGTAAAGATGAAACCAACAACTAATATTGTGTTTTGTTATTCAATTTGCTTTCAATTGCTTTTATTTGATTTTCAAAAGAAACTTGTGAATTGGTAATGCTATTCAAATCTTTAGGAATGAGAAGACAAACTCAGAGATTGTACCTTGACCAAACTTGTATTTAACATGCACAGAATCAGAAGTGACTTAGCTGGATTTCAAATGGAGTTAATTTGCATATTCAACAAATAATTACTATCTTAAAGATTCCCCCCATTATTCTGTTAAGTAATAGGAGCACCAAGTAGACCAGTCTATTTGTTTTCCACAGTCTCTTCTCTGAGTTGGTTTGCAGTAACTCAGAATATGATTAATTTAATTAGATATCTCTTTTTAAAATATGTTTTTATTGGTGCATTGCAATCGTACATCATAATGAGGTAGAGTGATAGCAACATACAAGCACACAGCGCTTGAGGTGATTCCTTCCAGATATGACCCACTCTCTCCCCTTCCCCATACATGTTATTGGGATTGGGATTGGTAATTTTGTATATGTACGTAGCATTATTTGAACTGTTGCCTTCATCAAGTCTCCTGTTTCCCCTTCCTCCACTAAACCCCCTCCATCACTCACTGGAGTCTTTCTTCCTTTATCTGAAGCCCTTTTTTATTTTTTCAATATACTATTATTGGTGCGTCGTAATCACACATCGTAACAAAGAAGTTTAGAGTGATAAGGACTTACATGCACACAGCACTTGGTGAGCTTCCCCCTGGATCCCGCCCTGCTCCCTCCCCTCCCCACACATGATATTGGTTTCAATAGTATTTCTTTGCAGTGAGTCCCTAAGGCTCTATCCCCCCCCCCCAGTTAAAATATATTCAGAAGTCCAGGTGATACCATTTACAGGGGATTTATTCTAAGGAGGCCTGTGAAGTCTCTTGGCAAATGGATTGCTTAAAGAGCAAAGGAGATCAAGTTATACAACTTGGCCCAAAGAAAATGAATTCATGTTGGATGGAAATGGGGATTCTGACTGTAGTATCCAATGGGTCACTGAGGACTTTCCTTCATTCCAGCCCACTTAGACCCACAACGAGGTCTCACAGTGAAGAGGTTGTCATGGTGAGTGCATTCAAGTTAATGACCTTCAGAAGCATTGCTCTGCTGTCTGTAATAGAGACAATATGTAGATTCTGTACAGCAATAAGTGACTCCATTACTTATGCAGGGTAATTGCTGGAACACGGATCCACTGGCACAATATTTTAAGACTATGTCAAACATCAGGCTGAGGTTGGAGATATCAACAACACAGATCAGCTGGTTCATGCATAAGTTCAATTATTCAGCAAACTCTTGTGAATTCAGTGAAGTATTTGGTACCAGGGACATTCCCATTAACTAGGCGGGCCTGGCTCCCATCCTGGTGCAGATGAGAGTCTTGTTGAGATAGAGCAGTGAGCAAGTAGCATGCCCCTCAGGGCTGTTAGTGCATAATTGTTACCAGGTAATGATTTCTCCTCCACCCTAGCTCCTCTGAAGGAAAGAATTTAATCAGAAGGCAGGAGTAGGGAATATAAGAGGTTTATTTAGAGAAGTGAAGGCACCAGGTAAAGAAGGCTGTGATAAAATAAAAAGGGTGGGGGGGATGCTTACGTTCCAGAGAAAAATGCTTGGAATGGGCCACTTTCTGGGAATCAAAAACTGGGTGGAGTTTTCCACGTGGAGATTCTTATATTCCTTCTGGATATCTCCTTCCTTATGCATACTTTATTTGGGGTGACCAATTGTCTTTTCCACTGTTCACCTTAGTGAGTTCTTGTTGTCTCAGCTCCTTCCCAGCCACAGGAAGGCAGTCTAAGTGAGGCCCTGCAGGGGGTTAGCCTACTGAGGTCCCTGCTTTAGGTCTTTCCCAATCTAGCCTATCCATGCATCTCTAACTAACTATATCTAATGACAGCAAGATGCCTAGAGTCATCTATCGCAAAGTGAGTCTTTAATGTTAAACTGAACATGGGATGCTGTTGCATTGTGAAGTATAGTTTCAAGAGTCTGTACATTTGAAGATAACTGTATTTTGGAGTCATATCTTGACAATTTAACCCCAGGTAAAAAGTGGATTGCTATAAAGGTGAACACCAGGACTCTTTTTCTGGGCTAGGGTTCCTAGAGTTCATGAGACACAGCACTTTTACCCTCCTTCTAAGAGAAACAATTTCTTCACTGGTAGTGGTGGAAAGAAACTAGTCTTTAATGAAAGAATTGGAAAATATGTAAAATCATGAGTCTAAGGAGGAACTGCCTGTGCTTTATATGTGAGGAGCTGAAATTATATATATAATTATATATATATAAATATATATATATATAATCTTTAACATACTTGTGAAAGGCACCCCGTTTTAGAAGGGACCTCTTGCTCTAGCCACGGGACCCGGCGCCGACCCAGGAACTCTCAGGACTCCATCTTGCTGCAATCGCACGAGGTTTTATTGAACCAGTATACTGGGGCCGAGCTCGTATCTCACACAGGAGAGGAGGTCGACCCTCAGCAAGGGGAGAGGAGGGTATTTAAAGATACA